>NDXB01011109.1:0-46823 GCA_002631895.1 Agapornis roseicollis
TAGAGGGCAGGGAGCCCCCAGACTGCTGGATGATATATTTATGGATCACCTGCTTCAAGCTCAAGACTGTTGCATCCAACTAGAAGGAAGTGCAGCAGGAGGGCCAGGAGACCTCCTTGCATGGATAAGGAGCTGCTGAGAAAAACTGGAAGGAAGAAAGAGGCTTATAAAAGGTGGAAGCAAGGACAGGCGTCCTGGGATGAATACAGGGATGTTGTCTGGGAAGCTAGGGACCACGTAAGGAAAGCTAAGGCCCAGTTAGAATTAANACAGGGATGTGGGAAGCTAGGGACCACGTAAGGAAAGCTAAGGCCCAGTTAGAATTAAACTTAGCAAGGGATGTTAAGAATAACAAGAAGGGATTCTACAAGTTGTTTTGACAATACACATTATATAGCTAGGAACCCATTCTCTAAGTAATCTTCACAAGAGGTGCTCTGAATTATAAGTTTTCTGCCAAATATTAAAAATTAAAGACTGATAAAGCTAGAAAATCAAACAGCAACGAGTTGGCAAATGTCACACCTAAGTGAAATCTGAGCCTATATAAACCGGTGTTTTCTAGAAGTAAGAATATGATCAAGTGTACACAGTTTTCCATGGAACAGGCTCAGAGTTGGCACCATAAATGCTGCCTTGCTGTGCTCCAAGTAATGGCACTGCTCAGTATCTTCCATAAGAATTCTTTTAGGCACTTAGAAATACTGTAAATTTTCCATAACACATTCACAGAAATGGCAAGTCCATGTTTCACCTGCCCTCCAACTAAAAACCTCCCAAAATGCAAAGAAAACTTCAGATACAGAAAAGTTCACACTGCATGCTCAGCTTTTCAGAACATGCTGGAACAGAATATAATAATGAAAAGGACTAAGTTGTCTTGAACATCTATAATGGTATAATATAGACCGTTACCACTGCTGTAAACGTTGTATTGCGCACTACTATAAACGCTAACTGGTTATATAAAGATTTTTATAAGGTTCTGAATGAGACCGTTATCTGACTGTTCAAATTAAAGAGTAGGTTTTTGATAGGGTATATTGCAGTTCCACATCATAAATTTTTATCCATTGCATCTTTGTACGTTATATTAACAAATGTAAGGATTCTCAGAGCTTTTTGATATGTTTAGTCTGGTAAATCATTCACAAAAGCTATTCCACAGACCTCAACACAGCTATTTCAATAAGAAAGTGCCCATAAGGGTCAATAATGTGATCACAGTATAGCTCATAAATGACAAGGATTTGGTATTGTAGGGCAGCTAATTAAGATTAGAAATGCAAATTTTAATAGTGGGCATATCTGGAGTTATGCAGAAGGGGACAAAACTCTGGATTTGTGCTTAATCTCTTCCATCAGAAGAACAGGAAGAAGGGGTTTATATTGATATGCTCTAGAAATTTCTATGGAATATTGGTGACTTGGAATAATTGTATTGGACAACAGCCAAGGAACTTCTGAGGCTTTGAGAAGCTGAAATGTAGCTCTTAAGTAATGGGACAAAATGCACTGTAACATATCCAGGGATATTCCAGCCAGAAGGGGAACTGATTTAGGAAGGTAAGGCAGCCTCAAGAACAGATTTGGCACTAGAAACAAGCCCCCTTCTGCTTAGAGTTCTGCTCTGTGCTGCAGATGCTGAGTGTCTCAGGCTTTAGTGACTGTCAAACTCTATGCAAGTGCCAAAACATTTTTTTTCTCTATGTACTCTGAAGAGCCAAGCAGAAGTAGCAGAACCTCCCAGATTATTTTGTCCCTTGCAAGGGAAATCTGTGGGCTTTTTCCTGGGATTCACCTGTCTTGAAGTACTGAACTTGTTTAGACTACAGGACTTAAAATTTTAAGTGGTGCACCAGACATACCACACAAGAATCAATTGGATTTTAATCTGCAGTTGTGTTTTGCACATTAAAACCATCTCTACTTTGAGTCTGAAAGATCTATTACTGTATTTTTATGTATTTTCATTTTTACACTCTTATTCAGTGTTCCTTTATTTCTTTGTTTTTATATTTATATATTCTATTTCTATACTGTTTCTATATCTCTAGGAGATAAAAATACTGTGTTATTGGATTAATATATCAAAATATAGGATTACTTAGGAATATATAATAATTAATTTTCTCTTATTATTTAATTCCTTCTGGGTGATAAATTGTCACAATACAGAGATCAGAGTTTGGGGCTAAAAAGAATTCATCCTACTTGTCTTCTGAGTGTGGCTAATATGCTGTAATATGCTATTCAGGTGAAAAAGGTATTCCTTTCATATAATATATAAACATGTATATAAAATAACATATAACAAGGCTTTGTACTTAGACTGTAAAGATAGATGCATGATCTATTGAGGTAGCTCCCTTCTTTTTGAGACAACCAATCACAGCTATTGCCAAAATAAAATCCTGGCATTAACAGTTTGTGCTCTTAAGAATTTTCATCTGGTAAATGTTTCCCATCTTGTGCTCTTCCATCCCTGACAATGTTATATAGAGCTTAGGCTATTCTTGGTGCTGAATTCCCTCACCATACAGACATACCTGCAGATTCTCCACATGCAGCATTTCCTCTCTCAAGATCAAGAGTTTTGTAAGAACACAGTTTGGAGAGTCTACGATGCCAATGACTTCTCAAGTATTCCTAAAGCTGTGGTGTATCAGAATAAGCAGTGACAAGTCTTGGAGAGGATTATCTGTTTCTATCTATGGAAACAGAATATTTCCTTTGGCATAATTAAATTACTAATTATTTCAGAGCGAAGTATCAACAGTGAAATAGTTAACTATTTTTTAACATACGTAAGATGCCTTTTTGGAAACACCATTTGTTCTTGTGGTTATTGTTTCAGACTGCTCAAGCAGTAGTCAGCATGCTTCACATAGCCTGGCTTAGAGCTGAAGCACAAACTTTGATACTGGAAGTCCTGAAAGGAAACCTAGAAGGATTTACTTTTTTTTTCACATCATAGTTTTGAAACAGGAGGTGATGGCTATGAAGATACAGTCAAAATGGCACTTGAACTGTGTAAAGTTTTGCTTAGAATGCTGTATGCAGAAGAAGAGAGTAGCATGTAAAATCCTACATCCCTTCAGATACTGGGAACCTCAAATTGTGTGAGATCGGGTGGGCTTCCAACCAGGGTGCAGCACACCAGGCACATCCCATCTGTGGAAAATTTGCTCATCAGTTTGGGGTTTTTTTTTTGAGATCCTGCAGGATTTTCTTAAAACAGAACAATGCTATTAACTACTTCTACAGCAAACACAAAGGATGTTCATACGAGAAGTTGTGTCACTTCTAGATAAAGGCAAGGGCATGCACGTAGTGTCATCATTGGTACTGGATAGGAGCTGCCTCCAACCTTCTCTGTTACAATCAGCCTGTTAAGTTTTGTTTGCAGCCAAATATGTATGTTGCAGCACAACACAAACCTGAAGATCAAGCTATACATACAGCATAGTGCAGTACAGCCTGTGCCTCATCAGGTTAAACTGTTAAATGGGTCATGAACTCTTTGATTTACAATATCCTTCTGGTTAGCAGGGATGAATTTTGATTTTTCACAGATCCTATCTTTCTACACAAAAGGAACAAGCCAGTGCCTTCAGACTTAAAAGTATAAGACCCTTCTATTGAAATTAGGATTAGGTGTCTGCTGTCACATTGGACAGTGACTTAAGTGCCTTTTCCAAGTTTATTTCAGGTGGAACACATACTATTGGGCATTACTTAAATGTTCTCTAAACTTCAGACCATTTAAATGTCTCTGTTCTTTGAAAGGCAGATAATGTATTTTTCCTTGCCTGATTCCAGAAGTGTTGGTAATTACTAGGCTTTTTAGGAACAGAACTGAGCATGGATATCTTTGCTTATATATTAATGCATTTTATGGAAAAATACTGTAATTGAGTGGATAAATTTAGTGCTCTTGGTGTAATTCATATATTGGTCATTCTAGCTAGCCTTGAATAAACAGTGCTTACATTGCTCTCTTACCATGCAGTGGGCTCAATGTATCACTGCCTACAGTATCGTAAAGAGATGATAACACCCACCTCAGCAGATATGTGTAGCACTTGTATGTGGTGGGACTGCTGTGGAAGGCAAGAGAAGCCTCACCTCGACTGATCACAGTTGTAGTGGAGCTGAGTCTCTGTATTTGGCTGATGTGTGTGTTTATAGGATTGTCACTCCCATAGTGTCTAACAGCAGTAACAAGTTTTATGGCTTTGTTCCTAGGACAATCTTGTGAGCTGCCTAAATTTCATTAGACTTCATAACCGGGGTTAATCAAGTCACTTAATCATTTATGTGTTCAAGTAGACAAGAGCCATCCAATCTAATTACCGAAGCCAAATAATGGTGCAGTAGGAAGAGACACCAAAGCAAAGTATTCTTGCCCTGTTCTGTCAGCAGCTGTTGCTGTGTAAAACAGGGATAGGATTGGTAGACTGTGGCTTGCTTAATCTTTTGAAGTTAAAAATACAGTTTTACATCATTATATATTAATTATTTAAAGCTAGTTGAGCTATTATTTTAAATTGACCTTTTAATAGCTTTATAGTCTGTGTAGGGTGTCACCTCATGAGGAATGCATTACATTTTCAGATCTCCCCTTTATTTGCTAATGTGAGCGTATGTGCAACTTGAATAGTTTGAAGTTTTTACTGCAAGCAGCATGGACTTGCACATCCATGTTGCAGATACTCTCAACATGATTTAGAGATAAGTTTTATATTCTTGCACTGAAGTCCTGCGAATGGTGTCCTGCTTGTTTAATCATGTAACTCTGAGAGATTTACCTTTTTTATTAGTAGGGGTCGTTCCAGAACTGCGGTGGGAGGATAAACAAATGGTTTGTCTCATGCAGCCTCAAGTTCCTTTATACATATCTTGCATACAGTAACGTTTCATTTCACAAAGTAGTTATTCCTCTTAAACTTTGTATTGAGGAGGATGCCCATTGCCTATGAATGATCAAAATCACACATATAATTAACTCAGAAATTCCCCCCCACCCTCCCCAGTTATTAATTGGAAATTACAGCTTTTTGCTGGCTAAATTGGAGCCACCAAAATCCTTTTGTACAAACCCTGGGGAAAAAATGTGCTATATCAGCCAGTGAAGGAAGAATATGTTTCCCTTCACTCTGAAAAATATAATCTAGTTATAATTATGATCTAATTATAACAGCACATGTGCCTCACAACTACAGTTAGATAAGGTTGTTCCCATTACTACTTTTGTAACTCCCTTCAATTCACCGTATTTTTCAGGGGGGGAACGAGAAGGCACTTTGGGGCTCTAATGGATACATGAACAGCTTTGTAGTTTTGGAAACAGGAGTTCATAATTGGATTCACACATGGAACTGCTTTGGTGTAATCTAAAATGACTAGGTGACATCTGTGTTTGTCACTTAGTTGTCAGTTCTTGATTGGGGTGACAGAGAAACTACATCTCTCCTACAAAGAGCAGGGCACGTGTAGTGAAGTTTCCACACCTGTGCACTGTGGTTTTGTTCTAGTTCAGCATCATTGATCTCAGTTTTCTGACAGCAAAGGTCCTAATGTTAAAATGGGAATTAATTCTTGTCACTGGAAATGGAAAATCTTTACTGAGTTTCATTTCACAGAAGTGTAGCTCTGTATAGGCATAAAATTGCACATTATTTGGCCTGTAAGCATTCTACGTGTAACAATTGATTTTACAAACATTTGATGGGAGATGTCTTCCTACAAAAATGCTACCAAACTGTCTCTCCACCATGAATGTAGCAGGAAAAACAAGGAATTAACGTATCTCAGTTCTAGTTCTGTGACTTATAGACTCAGAATGGCACAGGGCAGTCACCTCCTTTTGTCATCTGTAGAATGGGAAGGATTATACATCTTTGTAAAGGACTTTGAGATGAATGTGTTTTGAAAGTACAAGCTATTTTTACTGATGAATTAAAAGGCATTGCCATTGTGATAAAAGTTTTATTTCCTTACTGAATAAAATAAAATGACAACTGAATGTGTATTAATAAGGAATTCCTCAGCAAGATAAGGACATATGTTTTAACTCTTTTTATTCATTTGCATCCCACAGTAAATGCTAGATAAAGCCTAGAAGCTGGAGGCCATTGCAGTTCAGTGCAGAATATCCCAGGTAGCAGACTGCACCATGTTAGTTTCTTTTATCTAAACACAGAAATGCTGCAGTTAAATATAGAAAGACATTGTTTCCATGGCTATTGAATGTCTGACTTTCTGAATGTGCCTGGCAATCTGAGTGTTAAGTGTGATGAGTATTTTGTCAGGTGAACACCTCTCTGCTGTGAACTGTGCTTTGTACAAGCCCTGATCACAGTGACTGTTGAACAGCAATAAAGCAGGAGTCAACAGCTATCAGTTACTACCACCTAGACCTCCTCTGACTTGGGAGCTGATAGTGCTTTGTTGAAATAAATGGCACCAGCCACTCCACTCGTGCGTCATGCTGCTTCTGTGCCTGCTGCTGGTGTTAGCGAATACGGTATTCTGGTGGGATTTTTTAAGCTGTGATTTCAAAGACATTGATCAGACTTCTTTTTCTTAACTATTAAGATGTTATAGGCTGTTGTAGAAGAATCCTGGACAGACTGGTAATTTCATTTCATGTATGACTTCTCAAAATCCAAATAGTAAAGCTATTGTGCAAACCAGATCTGTTCCATAAAAACGAAACATTTGCAAATATGCTTCTCCCTTAAGAGCTGAAAGCCTTTTAATTCATCTTTTAGCCAGCAAGCACTTGAAAGCTTACACCGTCTAATGGAAAACACCTTTCAGCACTAATAACCTAATAAGAACAAATTGTGCAATGATCACACATAAAACAGGATAGATAGCACCCTGGAAATATGATCTCTAACAGATTGTTAAAGGTGAGGCTGTTTATCCATTTCCAAAGCAATGCTGTTTTGGAAGTGACAGCTGCAGCCTCTGCAGGGGATACTGCTGGCTTCACGTTCAGATGCTCCCTTTGTGGTACTCAAAAGAGGATTAGGTAGAACAAGAATAATCCCTGAACAGCCAAGAATATGTCTTTCAAATGAAACACAAGGCTGAGTGCTGTTAGAATTTGGACTTCACTACATACAGTTCCCTTCTGTGTTTGCTGTCAGCTTTTTTCTTTCAAATACAGTCGCAAGTGTATTTTATTATTTAACATGTTCTTTGGAATATTGTTCCCTGTATTGTTACAGAGATGTTTGCCTGTATTTTCTCTCTCATCTATAAAACTGCTTACAAAGCTGCATCCATGATATACTATATATATTGCAGTCAGTTTGAGAAGTGAGCATGGTGCAATTTTTCCAGTATTTCACCTCTACTTTGAAAGCCTGGATAAACTGGCTAAAAGGAATAGGAGAAGAAGCAAACAGAAGTGAACCTGAAGAATTTTTTCCTTGGCAGACTGAATTTTGTTTATGTTACGTTATAAGTGAGAAGAACCTAAGGTGGAGGGTCCAAAAAATTCCCAATAAATGGCCTGCTTTATTCCCAAAGCTCCTCCATTTAGAATGATTAAACAACTACCAAAGTGCTGCAACATTAAATCTCCCAGTTTCTATTCATTGGCTATTTCTTTTCTTCTCATCCTGTTTCCAAGTTAGCATGAAGCACCACTGAACTAAACCCCATGTATCTGAGTTCTTCTGGTATTCCTGCTGCTCACATATGCCATGTGTGTTTGGCCACAATGATTCTCTCTTATTAGATGCATGGAAGAATTTGCCTCTAAGAAAATTTGGATGGTTCTTCCCCAAGGGTTTAGAAATAGCCTTACAGGGTTTGGCAACATGCTGGCAAAAAGAACTGGAGCAATGGCTCAGTGAGTGTGATGCTCACATGAAGAACGTTTGGAAGCTGCAATTAGCTTGCTCAGTTTTGTGTCTGGCAGGCTATCGAGTTTGGAAAAGGAAAGCTCAGAGGAAAAGTGGAGGTTCTATACCTGAGTTTTAAAGTTATGGAAGGACAGAGAGAACTGACTGCTGCAAGGAAGGAGGCCATTTGTATAATTGCTGTACCTACATCAAAGAAACAACTGAGAGGATTTTTAGGGATGGCTGGGTGGTGTCAAAGGAGGCTTCGTTTTGCAATTGATCCAGTTATTTGGGAGCATCCATAACAGTATTAGTTTGACTGCTTGCTTTCTATTACCAAAATCTGCTGAAAAAAGCCCCAGGCTGGGGATTCCTAACTCCAGACTTAAATTGACCCTTTGAAGCCATGGTAAATGAAACTGGACTAATGAAGTTTAAGTACAGGGGGAGTAATGTAACTGACTATGGATGCTGGTCAAAGTTAAGACAAATATATAATTACAACCAACAACAGTTATTAAACTTATGTTCCAGGTGTCCAGACAAGTCTATTTGGGAGTAAGGGAAATCATGGATTTACAGATCCTGAATCCTGTGAAAGATTCCTATGGGGAATGAATCTGCCCCAAGAATGGGCCAGCCCCGAGAAAGGTGAGCAGTGATATCAAATGCCAGTTAGTGCTGGAACTTGGACAGCCCCATTATCCTTCGCTGGAACACGCACCTCAGGTGTGCCCACCTTACACCGCCGCGCCCTCAGCTGTGGCGAAGATCAAATCGCAAGGACCCAGCCCCTCTCCCCCGCCTCATCCGGCCACCCCGGCCCGTCTGCTTCCGGGCGGATTTCGGTGGTGCGGTGGGAGGGGACAGGGAATGAGCAGCAGCTGCCAATGGGGAGGCAGCGCGGGCTTTTTCAAGGCCCTGTGAGTGCCAGCCGCCATTTTGTCCGCTCGGCACGGGTGTGAGGTGATGGGATGCGTTGTTCGCCCTCAGCTCACGCGGGCCTTGGAAGAGCTCAGCCAGGGCGGCCTGGGCCCGCTGTTCTCTGAGAGGTGTCATGGAGAAACAATACCTGCACAAACTCACCCTGCCTGCGAGCACAGCTACAGGCTGGGGGAGACTGGGTGGAGGGCAGCCCTGAGGAGAAGGATTTGAGGGTGTGGGGTGATGAGAAGCTGCCCATGACCCAGCTTCAGTGAGCATTTGAGCACAGAAATTGCCTGTGTGCTGGGCTGCATCCCCAGAGCGTGATCAGCAGGTCAGGGGAGGGGATTCCCCTGCCTCCACTGGGCTCTGGGGGTAGTAGCACAAGAGGGAGGTGGAGTAAGTCCAGAGAGGCCACGGAGGTGCTGCGAGGGCTGGAGCAGCAATGCTGTGTCTGGCAACAGCGTGGAGCAGATCCTCCTGGAAACCGGTAAGATACATGGACAATAATGGACCTTCATGGGAAGCCCCAGCAGTGTTGGAGGGGGGCTGCAGAAGGTCCTGTAGGTCACACTGGGAAGTTGGGGTGGAGGAACCTGTCTGCAGTGCCTGTGCTCAACGGCTTTGCTGGTACAACAGTGCAGCAAAGAGATGGTGCTGTTTGCCCAACTAGAGCCAAGCTGGGAACTTCTGCCGGGGACATAAAGTCCCTGCTGGAGACTAGGGAGAGTGGCACCTCATGGACTTATGCAGAGGGTCTTTAGTGTCAAATCAAGCTTTCACTGTCATTTCTACTTGGGCCCTGTACTTCAAAGCAGTTTTCAAGTTTCATTGCAAAACAAAATGAAGAATGGAAAAGGTGGTTCCTTCCCTTTCACAATTGTGGGGTGATTTGGAAAGTAGGAGCACCTGTGTGGAAAGGCCTTTATTTATGCCAGATAGTGAAATTAAATGGGCCGGTTGACCAGCAGGAGCAACCAAATGCTGCTAACCAAAAGGACAGCTGAGGCAGTAATTATGTTGCCCCATGGTACGCTGTGTCAGGAAACACTGTAAACAGTGTATTCAGATCTGCCCAGTTTCAGTTTAGTACAGCAAACATGACTTTCATCCTGCCAGTTCATCTTCGCACGGTATTTGTAAGTTGGAATTTGTAAGGCTTTATAAATTGGACATAAAATAGTCAGTCCTTACTGAAATTTGGCAGAGAAATTCTCCAGCCTTGAAAAATCTGAAACTCATGTACATGGAAAAAGAACAAGAAAAAAACCCAAACACCTCACAACTGCACCTTTAATTATTGTAAAAAATAATAGATACCTAAATGAAGCAATGTGGAGAAATTTCTGCTTGTGTTTCCATGTGGCTTAGAAACAACAAGGCAAAGTTGTTAATAAAGGCCTGTTTCTAGTGGCCTTAGGAATTTGTCAGCTGTCTCAGTGATGAATCTTCCTGAAACTGAAATGATTGTACAAAATGTGGACATTATTCTGTGCCAGTCAGTTACAATGACAATCTGCAGAAGAATATTCTTGCTTTAATTCCAGGTCATATCAGTGACTTCCGTAAAGCATTCTCTCAGTCACATCTATTAGTATAAACCAAAATGGAGTTAGGTGGTCAGAAAGCAGTGGAATATTACTTATGGTCACACCTCAATTAAGAATAAGGCAGGTTGCAGCTATTCTAGTGAGTGCTTGCATGCTATTACATATCATTTATTACACCAGGTGAATAGTAGATTCATAGGTTAGCAAACTGGGTCCTTGTTTGTTTCTGTAATGGAAAGGTCAAATATATTTTTAGCTTTTTCTTTCATCAAAATATGTGTCTTCTAAGAGTTATATGTGGGTTTTTTTCAAGTCAGACATGGTACTTCCTAACTCCCAAAATGATCTTGCTAGGCACAGCTCTTTCAGTGTGTGTACAGCTCCATAGTGTATAACATGGGATAAATCCAAACATTGAAGAAGGAGTTTCCACTGCTATATAATTTGGTGCTTTTCATGAACTCTGACCTCATCTTCTTCTGTAAATGTTTCTCTTCTAAAGCAGACCTAAATCTTGACTGTTGGAAAATTCCACACAGTCAATATACGGGTAATCTTCCTGCCAGTAAGATTGAAGTACAGTTTTCAGGAGGATCTAATCCATGTCTTTTAAATGTAAGTCCAACTCTATGTGCAAGTTTTTGCCTGCCTTGCACATTGCTTAACTGCACTCCACCTAGCCTCATGAATATGAGTAACTCCTGGAACACCATATGGGGGGAAACTGGTGTCTATCCCATGCTTTTTCAATACAGCTAATGATAGGCAAGGTCAGTATATGTGTCATATAAAATTATTAGCAGCGTCACTGATATCAGGCAGACAAGGTTGACAGTTTTTCCTCATGGAGTGTGAATTCTCAAGCAGCAAGGTTGATGTGATATGAAGAATACTCAAGATTGGCTTTAGAATACTGTGAATATGGCACATAAAAGCAACACCACTTTAGAAACATGGATATGTGGGCATGAGTTGTACATTTGTTTGTACTTTAGCTTCCTTTTTTGGCCCCCAACCTGACCATCAGTACAGGCATAACCAATGAATTTGTGGAATTGAAAGGAACATGAGAAAAAGGCTATACTGAAAATGATCAGTCTGGCTCTTCCTCTGCATTTCTTTTGAAAGATGTCTGTGTGTCTGCATCTTGAAAGATAGAGGAGAATGGCCAGACATTCCCAGTCTTTCAGTTCCCTCGTTGTTCTGTTGCTTAACAAGCTGACGGTTAGGCTTCCTGTTTCCAGGAAGGGAAAAATGGATAGCAAGTTGATGATAGTGGAGCACTAGGTAGTGTACAGGTGTGCACTTCAATCAGGGCACTGCTAGCCCGGTAGCAGTTTTGGCTAGGTCAGCTAATTTGATTAAAGGAGTGCACTGTCAAAAGGGAACCTTTTTACAAGAGCTTGTTTAGCTTTGATAAAAGGAAAATTATCAGAAGAAAAGATATAATCTGAGAGAAGAGAGGAAGGCTAATTTAGAGAACTTACTGCTTGGTTGGATCAGAATTTGGCTACTATGCTGTCCTAGATCGTATTTGTACAAACCTGAAGCAGACTGGCTTTGATTGTCAACAAGCTTGAAGTGTATTTTGGCAGCTTTATGAGCTCTTTTATGATGCAAGGGATAGTTGGAGGACCAGAGAATGACTTGGGTACTTAAAAATTAGCTGGTGAAGAGCAAGTCACTTTGGAGCTAAGTGGTTCCAAAGAATGTTTATCAATATGGCAATAGGAGCTTTAAGTATATAAATATATAATAAATATATATCAGTTACTATTTCTTAGTAATAAGAAATACACAACTTAGTCTTACTTTTAGAGGATACAGGATAATAAAAACCCTGTTGGCCAAAGTTAGGCATCTGAATTTAGTCAAATGTTCATTAGAATGGAACTCTTACATGTTTTTAGTGGCTGGTGTTGTCACTGGCAGTTGTGAGTGTCTGTGATTTCTGAAAATTAGTTCTTGTATTAACAGACCTGTAAGTGGCTTAACCACATCTTCTGAGTAATTTTGGGAATGTTGGACTAGAATTTACTGCATTTTCATTAAAGCTGAATAAAAATATTTAGTAGCAGATATTATGTAGTGACCAAGAGAAGTGTAATGCTCATTTTCACTCATTCTTTTCCCTTTTGTTTTTTGACTAGATATTGACTAAATATCTAAATATTTGACTAAATATTGACTAGATGTTGCTGCAGATACCTAATTTGAAACAAAGGTAAGCAATGCCATTTCAAGAAATTGCTTTAGTGGTTTACATAAATGAAATCACATCATGGAGTGATGCAAGATGGGTTGTCATATGTGAAGGAAACTATAGCTTTGAAGTAGGGTGCTTGAGCGAATCACTGACTCTGTTTATTCTGAACTAGCAAATGCTGCCAAATCTCTATGCCTGAAAAGTCAAAAATCTCCATTTTGGGACCATCTTCAATTTTCACATCAATATTTCATAATAGGAAGAGATGACAGTGCACATGTGTTTGTCCATCCATGTGAGTATGTGGAAATATAATTAGATTAACTGAGTTTTGTGGTGTACTGTATGGAATTGCAATGGTGCTGCACACAAAACCTGCACATTCAGATCTTTGGAACTGTCTTGCTTAGTGAAAAGTGGGTTCCCAAAAGACCTGCATGATGTCTATGTATTAGTTGCAGGATAGCAATGAAAGATGAAAATCACAAACCACAATTTATCTCTGTAGGTGATCCAGTAGCAGACTGTGTCTTGGTGAGGAGTATAAGGCACCTACACTAAAAAAATTGCACAATTGTTTGAAAATGAAGATGTAAGAGTATAAAAGCTAATCTCATTTGTCTTTCACAAGCTGTTTAGGGGTTATCCAGGATAAAATCAGACCTTAGCAGACTGGTAGAAAATCTGAACTTCTAGGTTGTCATTCTGAGCTATGACACAGAGTATTGGTCTTGATACATACTGAGTCATATTTCTTATTAGCTTGAAGAATTAACTGCTGTCAAAATGGTTCTTCAGCTGCTGTGAGCTTTCTTGATTCATGTGAATTGTTGACATCAGCAATGTCATGCAGTGAATTCTGTAATCTAATGGCATTGGATAAAATACCATCTTCTTTGTTTTAAAACTGTTCCGTTTGATATTCCATAATTTTTGTACTGGGAGGCATGGTGAAAATTACTCACTATTCTCTCTGTTCTTGCTGCTCCCAATTTTTAGATGTGATCTGATAAACATGAATTGACTACCACATCTGGAGTTTTGTCTGTTTGGAAAGCTGTGCTCAGAGCAGTAGGCTGTAAATATGGACTCCATTAGTCACCGTGTACCACCTTCTAGTCTGGGGATTCCCTTAGGCTCACCAGGTCCAGGAGCGCCTGGTAGCAGATATTCCTATTTTATTTAAAGGGGAAGTGTACTGCCTGTGCTTACAGCACTGTGCATGTGGGGAGATGCCATACTACACACTAATCTCCTCACAGGATGAGCTGTAGGCACCTTACTGCAAACCTATATTCCATGGTCACTAGGGCCCAGAAAATGAAGAGATGGTCAGTAATAAAGGAAAGTTGGTCAATATTAAAGAATTGGAAATACTTTCCCATCTGCCCACGAAGCTATAGGTAATCTTGGTTGCCAGAATAAATGAGGTAGGTGTTCAGTATGGAACTTTTCACGTTCAAACCAATAACATAGTAGGATTTTAAGATGATTTAAGAATCCTTTGATTGGCAACATGCACAAATATGAAAATATAAAAATCAGGCCCCAGTGATCTTGGGCTGAGGTTGGGAATGGGGTTTTAAACCTCAAGAAGAACAGTTTGCTAGCTGCTTAAAGGGGGAAGGATTTAACTCTTACTAAAATATTTGGTGGTTTTGCCTCCCAATGGGCAAACATTTAGGTTTGGCAGAATAATGGCATAATCCAGGATGGATACTTCATGCTGCCAGACTGGCTCTGAGTACTTCAAGCAGCCTGACTGGATGCCACAGTTTGAGACTATCCATTCTTCTGTGTCACTTGGCTTTCCTGTATTTGGCGTTGTGTTGCTTTATTTCCACTGCAAAGCAACAAAAGTGAATTAAATTTTTAGCAATTGATGATGTGGGAGAAATCCCCAGCTCTCTAAGTGCAAGAGCCTTTTGGAGAAGTGTTCCTGCAGACAAGTAGACCACCTGCAAGTTGTGGACTTAGAAGAAGTGCCTCATTTCCCATTATGGAATGGCTCTTGTAGAAAAATGCTTTATGCATTATTTTTTGACAGGATTCTGTTAATGCAAAAGGCTGATGATTCTCTGTGCCTGTTAGTGGGAGAAAGAAACATGTAAGTCAGTTTGTTTCCAAGAAAACTGCATCACTTTTAACTGCTTTTCTAGCAAATGTACACTGGTGTTTCTAGGTTTTATTAGATAAAATATTAAAGCCAGTTTCATCACCACTTTACAAAAAGTAGCATTGTAGTGTGAGGTTATCACTTTGCTAAGAAGTTAATAATTTTATAGAGAACTGAGACACAGACTTTGTTGACTACACTGGCTGAGAGTTTCCCTAGTGTCCCCATAATTCTGGTTTCAGGATGCACATCTTTCCATTTCCACCCCACACTGTGATTTCCCAGGATGGTGAAATGAGTTCCTCACTGTCAACAGAACAGGCTGATAGGAAAGCCAAGCACAGACCCCAAAACCTTGATTAGAGCTGTTTTCCACCTTGCAGTGTCAATGCCAAGCATAGTGTGCAGCTGAAAGAACAGCCTCCCTCTGCTCCATTAGAATTCTTGCTCATTTGCTGGCTGCTTGCATAATTTTCTCTGTGTTGTTTTCTGTCAGCTCTCTATGCAAACTTGGATCTTTCCAGGCTTCCTCGTGTGTGTTCTTTTAATGATCCATTTCTAATGAATTCCTTAAATAAATAGATGTGACATGTTCTGGCAGTGTTTAAAAGGCTCCTGACTGCCATTCTGGATGCGAGCTAAAGTGCACATACATGGTCTTGGCCCCAAGGAGATATATTCTTAAGAAAAGTGATGTGTATGTAGCTTACCTTTAATATCTATCTCCTCATAATTTATGACCTTTTCCTAATGTGTAGTTATTACTCTCTATAAATCACCTTATAACCTACCAGGAACAAAGAACAAATAACTGCTGCACAGGCTACTCAATAAAGCCAAACTTGTAAATTAACAACACAGTGTTTTCTTGACAAACATGACCTCTTTTTAATATGGTAACATCCAATTACATTGTGATTTTTATCAAAATCTCATCTAGATAGCTTTAAGAAATCAATCTTCTTAAGTTGTTGTCTCTCTCTCTTTGCCTCCTTTCCTCTCAAATATTAGCTGTAAGCAATTATTTTCTTGTTCTTTGCAGTAGCCAGATTTTGAACTTGTAGTTGACGGCTCATTCAGTTCAGGTAATAGTTGGGATGTGGGTGTGTTGCTCCTACCTTTGGCTGTGTTCATACTAATACCAACACCCACGGCAGAGAGCTCTGAGCTGCTGCTACATGTGACTGCGCCAGAAGAGAACAGAATCATAGAATAGCTTGGGTTGGAAGGGATCTTCAAGGGTCATCTAGTCCAACCTCCTGCAATGAGCAGGGACATCTTCAACTAGATCAGGTTGCTCAGAACCACTTCCAGCCTGGCCTTGAATGTCTCCAGGGGTGGCACACCTATCAAAAGGAAAGCATTGACCTGTGTGTATGGACTACTTGTGTTTATCAGCTTTTGCTATAGCCTACCTGTGCAGCAGTGGGTCCTAAGCAGGTATTACCATGTGTTGTGTTGTGTGGGTGTACTGGCACTACCTCAACTATTTTTGGCATAATCCTGCATACAAAGGAAACACCCAAGTGAACATGGGATTTGAGGAATGCAGAGACAGCAAATTTAAGTAGTAATTCTAAATAAGGTTTTTCCATGTATATATTGTCTGCTTTGATCATGAGTTTCTTAAGGCCAGTGAATGCCTATGTCTGTACAGTCTGCTACTAGACCCATATTCCGTTAGAACCTGCAGAAATGACCAGGATATAAATAGCAGTACAAAATGCTTCACAGGACAGAAAAGTTCATATTACGAGAAAGGCAACAAAATGTATAGCCAGCATTAAACTGGAAAAGGAAGCTAGGTCCATGCTAGTAGCATCCACTAGCATACTTGCTAGCAAGATGAATGTGCCTCCATGTGACAGACAGAAATACTTGTGTGCACGCTCACACCAACTGCGTGATGGTTCAGGCAGAGTCAGAGAGCTCTTCCTACAGGGCAAGTAATAAGTTCTCTTCCTCTTTCTATACAGTGGATGAGCTGAAGAAATAGATGTTAATATAGCCTATTCTGTTTCTAATTCTTATTTGTTGTGTTCAGATTGTGAGCTGCAGGAAAGTTCCTGCCCTTCAAAATTTGCAATAAAAATAGCTGAGATGGGACAGTTGGATACCACAGCAATCAGTGAAAGAATAATTTTTCCAGTCATTGAGATGATTAATTTATTTTGCCGCATGCTAAGAAAATAACACTTTTTTTCTTTTTTTTTTCTGTTTCCATCTGTATTTCACTTTGCAAAGATAAATATGATTTACAGGGTCTTGGAGAAAGGCAGTTGCTTTTCCAGTGCTACTCAGCTCAAGGGCTGGAGCAGAGAACAGAACTCCAGTGTCCTGTGTACTATCCCAGTGCTCTGTTTATTGGGACAAACTCTTTGGTGGTGGGTACATAATGGCACAAAAAAATAAGATGACCTATGAGAAATGCTCATTCAGGGGCAACTTTTAGGCTTTATGATTCAGTTGCAAAGGGGTAAGCTGGATACCTTTCTCTGTTTTGTGATGAATGTGGGGGGGAGTGGACCCTTCCTGTTGCTATTGCCAGAAGCTCCCACTGCTGTTTGGCATTCCTCATCCGTGTCATTATTCAGTGGCTGGCAAATGGACTTGCTGACTTCTGGACTGACCTATTAGGCTTTATGTTTTATAGATGTCCTATGGTTTTCATGACTTCAGAATTCTCCATTCACTTCAATTGGTTGAACCCGAGTTCACAACCTCTGAGACCTTTTAAAGCGTTTGGCAAGCTGCATCAAGGTATCACAGCACAAGCCTGTGAAGTGCAAAAGGTAATCAGTGTTGAAAATAGGGAAGTTTTATAGATATTTTTTAAAATTTTGAACATGAAGAAAATATAGGTGAGAAAAAATATGCCTCCTACTCTACTGAGCATCCCCAAGAGAAACTAAGGGTGAGCTTTCCCAGGCATTTAGTGCAGCTCTCATTGATTTAAATCAGAATGGAAATAGCCCAGGTATCAAAAATCTCTCCCCAGTTAACCAGTTTCTTGGTGTCTTGTCAAGATGAGCCCAGCAATGTCTCACAGCAAAGTGAGGTCAATGTGCAGTACAGGGTATAGACTTACAATCAAAATCAAATGAGTTCCTATGGCATAGCAGCTGGCTGTCTGCCCACTGAGCCTGTGTGGTCACATGCTCACCTCAGGCAACGTAGCCACTTGGGATGTGCTCTTAGACCCTTTTATGAGGGGGGTGTCAGCTAATCCATACAACTTCATAAATAGGGAAGCTAACAAGAAGAATGTATTAAAGCTCAGGGATGATAACCTATTAAGCCATAATAACTTGTTGTCTTTGAATCATTCCCATTGACATAATAAGTACTGAGCAAGTACTGAGTTTGGGTATATTACTGCAGGGGTTCTGTAGTACTTGCCTGCCCTTTTTAGCAGAGCAGAATGAAAGCAAGGTGATTGTGTATGGGTAGTCGGTTCAAGCTGCAGCTAGCACCCCAAGTACAATGCTAAGTCTATCAAACATTGCATTGTATTTTTAATTGCCTGTGGTATATTTGCAATCCAGTTGCTTCTCAATGTTAGTTCATCAAGAAAGAACAGCCATTAAGGAAAATAACCATCATCCATGAGCCTTATGGATTTTGCCTCTGATATCACTGTTCCAGATCAACAACACTGTAGTAACTGAGGACTAAAAGCGTAGGTACAGATCTCTAGAGGCTTAATGGAAATACAGTGGCAAAAATAAAAGTTCGTGATCAAAAGACCAGAATAACTGCTGTCATGGAATTTAAGATATTTAAGATTTATGTAATGAATATTTAACTATATTAAAGCCTTTGATATTGAAGTGGTTGTGCTTAACAGAAACTATTCTAGGGCTGGTATCTGAATTTCAGGTCAGCCTGACTCCAGACTATTAATCTGTGCTCTGAATAATGACATCTGTTTCATCCCCTGGTGATCATGGCAGCTCTCATCCTTTTGCTGTCCTGTGAACTACTTGGTTCTGTTTGCTCAACTCAGTTGCTGACTTGTTGTGGTTTTAACCCAGCCATGCAGCTCGTTCACTCACTCAACCCCCCTTTCTTACCCTTCCCTCCTTCCAGAGGGATGGGGAGGAGAATCAAAAGAATGCAACTCCCACAGGTTGAGATAAGAACAGTTTAGTAACTAAGGTATAATATAAACCACTACTGCTGCCACCAATAATAACAATGATAAAGGAAATAACAAGGGAAAAGAATACAGCATCTCACCAACCACTGACAGATAATTCACGATACCCCACCTCAACCAAGCACTGACCAAATACCTCCTCCCACACCCAGAGAACTTGCCCTTCCAGGTAACTCTCAGTTACGTCCTGGGCATGATGTGCTATGGTATGGAATACCTCTTTGGTCAGTTTGGGTCAGGTGTCCTGTCCCTGCTTCCTCCTGGCCTCCCCTCCTCCCTGGCAGAGCATGAGGCTCACAAAGTCCTTGCTCAGACTAAACATTTGAGCAGTAACTAAAAACATTCCTGTTATCAGTTTTGTTCCCAGGCTGAAACTCAAAAACATAGTGCTGCACCAGCTATTATGAAGAAGAAAAAGATGACTGCTACTGCTAAACCCACGACACTTGTTCAGATTTGTATAATACAAAATGGGCAAAATGAAAAGCAGCAGCTGATTTCATTAGTAAGAGTTTCAAGCAGAGCCAGAGTAAGCTGTACAAGGGGAAATTCCTGGCAGAGGCAAATACTATTCCAACCTTGTGAGAAGATGGTGGCTGTACTGAAGATGTTATTGTTATTACTTGAGTTATTCTATACCCTGAAATTCATTAATGCAAATTGCTGCTGGAAGTCTAGCTTAAAGATAGGAAGTAGGCATTTGAGCTCAGTTTTATGGCTGCATGAGTAAATAGAATCCTAAAATGATTTGTGTTGGAAAAGACCTCAAAGATTATTTAGTTCCAACCCCCTGACATGGGCAGGGACCTGTTGCTGGTTCTTATTAACTGTGCAATGAATAGAGAGGACCTTTTTAAAAAGCAAGTTGTTGTTAATGTTATGGGAACTGGAAGTATCCTAGAACCTCTGAGTCATATTGTGTCTTGGCTTATATTGCTTGGGTGGCTGGTTTTGGAAGAGAATGGAATTGCAGAAGGAACCAGCTAGAAAGGAATATGGACCATTGGAGCTGTGCTTTCATGGTCTGTATTTTGGAGAGGGTGTAGTGAGCAAGGGTTGGAATCTGACATCCCTGCTACTCTGGTCCCCATCTGTTTCTGTGGCAACACATGTCAATCTGCTGGAAATGGAACAAATGAGAGTTTGGAAACAATTATTGGTTTTAATCCATTGTTTTTTGCAGAGTGACAACTGTTCCTGTGGCAGTAGCAGCAGGTACCAGAGTGATTAGGTCCCCAGTTGTCAGGTCACATCCAGTGACTAAGTGGCAGCTCAAAACTCTCATTTTGCTAAGAAGGATTGAGGATCTGAGAAATGGGGAGTGGTTTTACACTGTGTATTAGACAAAAAAATAATAGTATGTCTGCTTTTAGGCCGCTATAGAAGGGGAATGTTAAGGAAAGAAATGGTATTTTAATACTCCAAGAAATCCTCACACTTTCTAGTGGCAAGAGTAGAGCTGGTCTTCACACACATACTTTCAACTCTCTGTTGCTGTCCATTCAGCTCTTGTGAATCTAAGAAAGATTTCAAATCCTTGCCATTTTAAAGACAAGCACTTAATGTGAGTTTTTCTGGATACCTGTTACATCTTGGTGAGTGTGTGCAGAGTGGGAGAAGAAAATGCTTAGGAAAAGTATGGGAAGTATGTACAGAAGACATCACAAGGGGATTCTGTCACAGTATCTAGCTCAAATTTTCATCAAAAGGGGATAAATACTGGCAACACTTTCAAGTTTTGGGAAAGGAAATTGCAATATCTGCCTATAAATTCTAGCTTCTGTTTTTGCAAAAATGGACTCCAAGTGTCTGTTTACTTTATCTGTACACTGAAACCTCTTTTGCTTCTTTTTTGTTTCTAATGTAACCCCTGTTTGTGTTCTTGCTTGTCTTTCTTGACCCGGTCCGCATAAATAAAACCGAAAGGCATCATGTTGGACTCAGTCTTGATGGTTGGAGAAGCCTTGAGCTGACTCAGGAGCAGCATTAAAGGTATTTTATAGGAAGTCAACACAACTCCAAAATACTGTGCAGGGGTGTTAAGGCCACATAGTATCTTGATACTATAATTTTAGAAGTGTCATACTTAAATTGTGCATAAACAGTTGTGGATTGTGGGAAGTTGTGATAATGCTTTGAAAAGTGAGGACATGTTAAAACATAACACCAGGTTTCCTTTCACTGCTTCAGAATATTGCAGTGTGACTCAGAAGGTTATGTCCTGTGGCACGCCAATGTGCGTTAGATTCCAAACTCATTAGGTGCAGTACCTACTTGCCAGATATTTTATTCCCATTGAAATCTCTCTCTAAAATCCACATCTGTCAGAAAGCTTTAGAAGAGGTAAACTAATTAAAATGTTACAATGAAATAATTTTCCTCACTGAACTGCTTATGACTTTACAGAGGCAGGGAAGCCTAATCAGTGAGATACCCCAGTGTTTCAAGTTCAGACAACCTTCAGTCTGCTATTCAACACTTGGATATCTTTTTTCTCTTCATTTTCTCTGCCACTCCTTTGATCTTTGCTCTATTTTGCAGTTTAGGAAGTTTTTATTCCCTGGATAGCATGCAGTGTTATGATTTTTCTCAGGAGATATGCAGAATTCTCTTTATAGGCTCCAGAGCAATTCTTCAGCTTGTATCTGACCGCTCTGTGAAAATGCCAAACCTCAGGTTTGCATGTCATCAGATTCCCTCAGTTTTTTGATCTTCAATTTCTCGTGTTCACTGTGCAACAGCATCGATGCAAATAGTAAAGTTAAAATGCAGAAGTCAAATCAAATAATTGCCCTTCTGCAAGCACCATTCACCAAGAGTCAGTCTTAGCTCATTGGAACAGTTCCTCAGGTTGGCTTAAATCCAACCTTACTTGAAATTGTTAGAGGCAAGCATGAAGGCATTAGTGGAAATAAGTAAATGAATAGTGGACAGGCTGGTCTGTGTTTGAAGAAGCCTACAGCCCTTTGTATGTCTGTCCCAGTAAATTTTCCCGACTTGATCTGGTATTGAGTGTGTTTGTTGGATACTCTGGCAGAATTTCAGGGTAGAGCCTTAGTAATTTTTCTTTTATCATTTGTTTTGTGTATTAAACACAAATAGGAGCCTCATATTCTTTAGGTAATCCTAAGGACAGGTTCTTTCTGAGTTAAGATGGTTAAAAAGTCTAAGATTTAGAAAAGTCTATGGATCTCTGTTGTAGGCTTTATTGCTTAAAGCCACCTTTGAGTTGTGTTTTGCTGTTGATAAGTATTTGGTCAATATATTGATAGTACTGATTGTTTTGTAGCACTTAGAAGAAGATTATGAAGGGTAGCCACTTTTTCATCTCTCATTTTAAACATCTGATATTAACAAATGTTTATTACAAGGTAGCTTTCTTTTCTGTGTGAGTGATACAGCTCAAGATGTGTTTGTTTTCACTATACTTTTAAAGTTTGGCTTCCTTGATAGATAGCATTAGTGTGACAGTTTCTTTCAGCCAATAAAACTGTTGTTAATGGAGAAGCATGGAAAAATGAAAGCAAATTGCAGATAAAAAGCACATTAGACTTAACTTCCCAAACTATTGAGGTTTGATATTAGCTACATCTTGCACAAGGGTTTCAGGTAGATGATACTTTGGTTTAAAAAATGGGTTATATGGAGAGTGAGATACTTCTATAATTGCAGTGCTTTAAGGCAATGAATGTCGCTCTTATGATAACCTCCCTTATTTTTGTGAAGGCTATGGTATATACTGTTCTTCCTTTTTGCTCTGCTTTCTTTACTGTCTTTGCTTTAATAATTTTAACCTTGGTGGAAACCATCAGGTAGTTTTTTTTGTTAGAAGTAAAGCAAAAAGCCACCCTTTTTGAAGTACATTTCTAAACTATAGCAGTAAATGGCTTTTAGGACAAAAACTGTGTAGATGAAAGGAATGGGTTAATATCCCTGAAGGCTCGAAGTGAGCACTTATAGCCAGGAGGTGACAAAGTGATTTAAAACTGAAAATGAAGCCATAATGTATTCAAAGAACTGCAATGGATATTGCTTGGGAGGGGAAGGAGGTGCCATGCATTAATTTTGACTTCCAAATTAAAAAAAGACTGAAGTTCCAGTTACTCTGGCTTGGGAAGATAGGGATTTTGCTTGTCATATCAGCTGAGGGGACAAGGCTAAATGGAACTGCAGCTATCAGTGGGAACTGTGGACTGTAGAATGGACTTTTGAAGTACCTGATCTTGGTATAACACAGCGAGGTGTGCTGCAGGCTCTGTATCAGAAACCCTTTCCATTTTCCACCTGGGCTTTGGAGTCATTTGGGGCACTTCTAAATCACCAGTCTGTGCTTCTTTTAAGTGACACAGTACAGAAATGTGGAAACTTGCCTGGGGTCTTAATATCATCATCATCATGACAAATTCCTTACAATGAAATTGTGAGAAAGTAGGCTGCTGGCATTTAGTGCTGGAGAGATGGTACTCAAGGGAAGAGATACAGCATTTGTGCTTACAGAGTAGACTGTTCTCATTTGCCTTGGTGCTGTATTCAGACATTTGGGTTTTTTCTCTCACAGCTGATTATACCCGACACAGGAAGTGTTCATTTGCATTGCATGGGTGACATTCTGATATATATATTTATATATAAGTAAAGTAATCAAAACCGAAGGCTTACCATACAAGTCTGTGAGTCAACAAAACGCACACTAAAAATGCTCATGGCAGTGAAACAGATCCTGGTCTCTGATTTGGGATAACAAAATCAAAAATGTCTAGCACAGCAGTGCTAGCCTCAGTGCAAAACTTGCTCGTACTGGTCCTGGGTCACTTCAGCTACAGCAAATATGTTTATTACTTATCATCCTGTTATACTCAACAGGAACCATGATGTTATATTCATAGGAGTACAAATAATTTATCATCTAAACCAAACAATACCACGCAATCCCAGAAATACGGAGAAACCTGCTGCATATATGCCATGCTTTAGTACAGCAGAAGTATGGCATGTAAAATCAGACTTCACAATAGGTATATATTTTTTCATTTCTGGTGCACTTAACCTGGCTAGTTCCACTGAAGAGAAATTCTATTGTTAATATGCTGTCATCATCACAATTCATATTATTCCACTTCTTTCCTCAATGTCCTCCTTGTTCCCAAGATATAACAGGCAGTGTGCATCCAACATTCTCCATGAAGCATGCTAAATGATTTTATGCTCCTTGTACCACTCTACACCGGTAAATTTATAATCTGCATGCATATTCATCATATATTGCTGTGATAAAGTGCACACTTGTGGAACTAAGAGAGCACGATTTGGTTTGTTTTATTGAGGACAGTAGGTTGGCCTGTTTTCACCAGGTCTTCTAAATCAGTTAAACTTTGGGAAATGGACTCTTGTTTCTTCTGGCTGTTCCAGAAAAACCAGTTAACATTTCAGTGACTTAAGTGCATCTTATAATAACCCATTCTGAAGCTGCCTTAATTGCTCATAGAAAAATAAGTTTATGCCATAAAATAAACATATTTTGGGGCTGAAAGAAGATGAGCCTGGCAGTTCAGAATGCCGAACAGATGGTGGTGCAGAGTCCTGGACTGCAAATTCAGCTGTGCTTTGGGGTGCCTGCAGATTAGGCCACCACTTTGGAATGCTGCTGAGCCAATGAGGATCCGTTCAGGACCCTTTTATAATAGGTGGTGTTGAACCCTGTGTTGAAACACAAAAATAGCAGTTGTTACTTCCATTTTCACATAATAACAGTGGCACAGAAACTGCTGGATCTGCTTTCTAGCTGTGAATATAGGTAATCAGATGCTACCTAGCCGCTGTGCTTCTGTGGGAAGCTACTGTAAATATCTCAATTATGCATTTTCCTTCTTTGGATAAGTAGTGTTTGTTGAATAATGCTATAATATATTAAGGTTTCATGTTGTTAAAGTGAAAGCAAACTTCTGTATTTAATTACATACAAAAGAGCTCTGTTAATGCAACATGGTATTTTATGCTAAATAAAATAGTTTCTTTGGACTTTATGTAATTGCTGTAAGTGTTCAATACTTGGAGATATTAAAATTCACTAATGTATAATAAAAAGGAAAATCTATAGCTATGCTGTTCACTCAGCTGAGGCTTAGATGTTTCTCCCAGCAATGTTTACTTCAAATTTCATCTTCCTCAAGATTGAAGAAGAGAGGAAGAACTTTGTGGACATTTATAGTACATTCTAAGCGTTAATACAGTGAAGTCATTTCATACTACCTGTAAACAAGGACAGAACAAATCTAAGTCAAAAATCTTTCAGGAGAATGTTAATTAAAAGAGCATCCAGATCAATTGCTTTTATGGATCAGAGCTACAGTATTTGAAAGAAGAGGGCTATTTCTTAGCTTAAAACCAGCACTGTATCCTCTGTACCCACAAAATCTGAGAAGCAGGTCAAAGCACCAGTATAATATACTTTTGATAGCAGTCTTGTTTTGAAATCAGGAGCTTTAGTCTTGTGTCCTGGGGTCAGCAGTAGCAGTCATTTTTTCTCCTTAGTAGCTGGTGCAGCACTGTGTTTTTGACTTTTGGCCTGGGAACAGAGCTGATAACAGCAGTTTTTAGTTACTGCTCAAATGTTTAGTCTGAGCAACGACTTTGTGAGCCTCATGGTCTGCCAGGGAGGAGGAAAAGCTGGGAGGAAGCAGAGACAAGACAATGACCCAAACTAGCCAAAGGGGTACTTCATACCACAACATGTTACGCCCAGGATGTAACCGAATGTTACCCAGAAGGGCTAGGGTACTGCAGGGTTGGACAAGGTATTGGTCAGTGCTCAGTCAGGCAGGTTGGGGTGAGTTATCAGTTGGTGGGTGGTGAGGTATTGTATTCTCTTCCCTTGTTATTTCCTTTATCATTATTATTATTGGTGGTAGCAGCAGTGATTTGTGTTATACCTTAGTTACTAAACTGTTCTTAACCTGTGGGAGTTGCATTCTTTTGATTCTCTTCCACATCCCTCTGGGAGCAGGGGGAGGGTGAGAAAAGGGGGGTTGAGTGAGTGAATGAGTTGCATGGCTGGGGTTAAACCACGACAGTCTTGCCTTAAGTGTAAGTCATGCTAAAGGAGTAATTCCCTAATAAAAATGCTGCTACATTCTCTGCTACATCTAGCTGATATATATATGTCCATATAGAGTATGCCACTAATTTTAAAAACTAGCAGATCAGAAACTCAAGTTCTGTAAGCAAGTCTAACACAATCCTGTCTTTTACAGTTGTGCATAGTACTTTGTACTTAAGGATACTGACTTTCAGGTACAGTCATTTGCTGGCAGTTCCTGACTGGCTGGAGGAGTTGATACTCTTGGCATTGCCTGAGGTATTTAATGTATCTGGTCATTAAGTGATCTGGATTGTCTCATCTGGAAGTAGTTATTGCCATTATAAAGAGAAATAGAAATATGATTCTCATTGAAAATGAGAACATTGGCTATTATATCACTATAGGTGTGGATTTTTGTACATATTTTGGGTTTTTTTACTAGCAGTTAAAGAGCATAAGCACTAGTAGATGCCAGGTTGTCTTTTCTGGAGTCTCTTGCACTTATAATTCCATTTGGCTAGGTTTTATATCCTCACATATAGCAGTAGTAAGCAGAAGAGCAGCTACATAAGATGGCATCTCCCTCCTCAACTAACCTACTTGCTGTAAATACAGGACCACCATAGTCTCACTCTTTTCTGTTTAGGCACGTTTCTGTTTAGTTTACTCCCTTCAGCACTACAATCTGAACTGCTAAGGGAAATGTAGCTGTGTAGAAGCTGAGATGCCAGTGGAGAAACATCAACATCTAGAACATGTGAAGAGGGGATGCATGAGTTCTGAACGTCAGTGGATTTGTAGCTGGGGAAAATATTAAAACCATTAGACAAGCCTCAAACTAGCTCGAGAAAGTGGGAATTTACTGTAAAATTAGAGTCTCAACTCTAGTGTGAGTTAGAAGAAAGCTTTCAGCTGTGATCTCTACTGTGTTTTAGAGCAAGTTCCCTCATTCTCAGTTTAATGAGCTACTCATTGATCATATCCATGTACCTTTTTTCCCCACTGATGGCACATCCCTTACAGTTTTGAGAGCTTGCAGCTTCACTGAGGAAAAAAAGATTTGAAATGAATTGGTTTACTCATTAAAGCAGACACAAAGGAAGGTTGAAAGAGAACTGTGATAACTGGATAAATAAATAGAAAAGACTTTAAAATAATCTAGATGTGTCTCCTGCAGATCTGTGTGCATGTGGAGTGCAGTTGTGAGGTAAAGCATCATCTACATATGCAAATGTTCCATCCTGAGGCTTTTTCTTTGAAGAGCAATAGTATGTATTCATCACTTGAGGTTCACACACTCAAGATTTCTTTTGGCTAAACATATAATCTGTTTTCTCAGGTTGCGTCTGCCTATCATCTAGATTATACTGCAGATTTAGAAATGTAATTAGATTTAGAGCTTCACTCAGTTACTGGAGAATATAGTTAAAAGAAATGTCATTAGTTGTGTGCAGTCTGCATATGTACTGGGGGTTTTATCTTCATATTTATGACAGTTGATGGAACTCAGTGACCTCTTGAAGAAGCTTATGTTTCAGAGTGAAAATAGTACAAGATAAAATTGCTACCAAGTGTAACAACATGCTCTTCATTTGAAATTCACAGAAAAACCTCAGTTTGCACATAAATTATAGATTGAGCCAGGTCTATGATCATCTCTTTCAATATAAATCTGTCTTTCAGAGTTAGATCACAAGAATGCTAAGTAATGCAAATCTTGAAAATGCTATATAGACGCAGAGATCTTTGTATATGTAATTTGTGCAGTATTCATATAATATGCTATGATCCTGATGGATTAAATTAAGTGATTTGAAATCCATGCTTCTACTTTTAAAGTAGGTACCTCTAAACTGAATGTGATTCATCATTAGTTTAATTACTTTTGCTCTCCTTGTTGCAGTGCTCTCCAAATCACCATTGGTCCAGTTCAAGACTCTCAAATAGAGCATTTTAACCTTATTTAATGTGTGTAGGTATAGCTGGAAAGAATCAGCCTTCTACAACACTTCACTAGCAGATGTAGTGCATCTGAGTCAGAAGAGATGGTGATGTTCTTTGTAGTTGGCAAAACAGATTCAACTAACAAAGTTAACTGATGAGAACAAGACATTAATATAAAAGATGAGGAGCACTTTTTCTTGCCTGAATTCACTGACAGGATTATTTGAATGTCATTGCCACTAAACAGGTGGGGATGTCACTTGAAAAGCTGGATGATCTAAATATATGAATCTTCTAACTATATTGGGGCGTATGAAAAAGCAAAAACAAAAGCATCTTCATCTGTGTAAAGAAAAATATGTGGACATCTTAATATTCAACAGCTTTGGGAAAGCAGGGAGGAGAAATACTGTGCACCACGATGTTAAATATCCGAGCCTAAACACCCCTTCTAGGACCACGGGGCAATATTTTAAACAATGACAGTTGATGCTCCTGAGGGAAAAGCAGTCTTACCGTGGGTTAGAGAAAAAGTGCAATTGATTCCAAGAGCTCAGCAAAAGAAGACAACAGATGATAAAGCTCTACATTTTAAGTGGCTTATGATTTTTGTGGGACCTGAATTAGAGTATGTGAGTGCTTGATGCTGGCAGTTCCTCATATTCTGCCATGATTAGTCTATCATTTGCTCATTTTGCTCTTGTTCTCAGCTACTTACTATGTTACTGGCTGTACATTAATTTGCATTCAGTGCTTCATAGTCTGTTTTAGTACCATTTTCTCCTGCAGAAAATCTCCTTTTCTGGTTCTTCACTGGTCTTATGCACTGCAGAGGACCTACACCTCCAGGTGATAAAAGCAGAAAGCACATCACTGGCTTTTCATAAAACTGGAGAACATGTTTCCCTGGACTTTATCTTCACCTGCAGCTCCTGCATTTTTAAAAACATCAGGCACATCCCAGCCCCCTGGGAGACACTTCCATGTTATTTCCCTCAGCCAGACCTCAATAGCATTTTCATCCTGCAGCTGGGAGTGCACAATGAGACTTTTCCCAGAAGCCTGTCAATGCTGATCATTTAATTAGGCCAGATGGGATCACACTAGCAGAAGTCCAAAGCTCTTTTTCCCCTTGGAATGACTAATGCTTTCTCAGTGTTCAGTCTTGGTGACTGGAGAGATCAAGTTAAGACATGTGTCTTTCTCACTGTTGTGCATGCACTAGGGCTTGTGAGTCCCAAATATTCACCCTTAACTTTTCACCTTCTTGCACTTCAGTCTTTCCTCATGTTTGTACATGGCATAAGAGCAATGCCATTATTCAGCTGTACTTCCAGAGCTCAACATGTTTTCCCATGCAAAGGAAGCTTATTATAGTTGAATACATTTTGATAATTGAAGGCTAAACATGACAAAGGTTTTTCTATATATCCTAAACAAGTAGTAAAGATTAAATGTATTTTGAGTTAAGGCTATATTCAAAAGGTAGCCAAACAATTTGGAGAAAATTATGTAGCTAAAGTACTCGTACAACTGAGTTTGCACTGTTGTGAAAGGAATATGATTATGATGAAGGAGTTTTAATATTTGTAGTGCTAGATGGCCTGAAATTGGCTCTTAAATATACAGAGGTTATGTTTGTCCATTTATTTTTCCTGTTTGTTTTATTGTTAAATGGCATAGTTAATACTCTCTGGCTGTGCAGTTCCTACCTTATAGCTTAACTGAGACCAAATTTAAAGTAAGGCTAACAGAAAAATCCTTCCCTATTTAAAGGTAATTTTAAGTTCAGAAAATAAACTCATAACTGGTTATATAAGATAATACTTTGATTTAAGCAAAAATATATCCAAGCTGAAGTTATGGAATCATGACTGCTTATCTGCTGCAGGTACACTGGAGAAAGGGCAAATATATATTCTTCTTGCTTATAGGAACCTCACTCATAGTCTTAGATCTAATCTTAGAAGTAGTCAGTGAGACTAAGGTTCATTGCACCTTTTGTTTGGTATTTAATATTCTTGATTAACTTGAATTATGGCAGTTGTGGGGATAGGCTATTTGCTACTTGTAGCTATTGATTCTCTATAGACCTGTACTGCAGCAATTGGCAAAATTAACATGGGCAACTAAACTGCCATTAGTATTGACCTGAGCTGGATTCACAGCAGTGACCTAGTGCTAAAACTCCCCATTATCCAGTCCACAGAGCCTCCCATTCTTCTGCAGTGCAAGTTCAAGTGTAGCACAGAAAAACCAGCCAGTAGAATTTCTATGTTAAAAATTCTGTGATCCACTAAAGCAGAATTATGATTCTCTTATTCTGGTTTTAGCAATTTTTTTTCCTTCTTTTCAGATTTGGTTACAGCTAACAAAAAGCAAAACTTACTCTCTGCCAGAAAAGCTAAACAGAAGCATGGTTCAGTGATTAGTATAGTCTGTCACTCAAGGGAGAGGACTTAGTTTTATTAGACTGTCATTTTCAGTGTAACCATGGAGGAATGGTAATTTAGGGACTGAAAAACCAGTTAGGATGTGCAGCATAGTGCTACACACAGCCCTGTGGTAAGCATACTGGCTCTATTACAGTACCTGGTAAGCTGGATGCTCAAAATGCTAGTTAAGTGGGAATATAGCCAAGAAACCTCATGGGCCATACTGCCTCCCTACCAGCACCATTATGCTTAGTTATTTAGTAACTCAGCTCTGTTAAAACTTGACTTCTGAGCCTGCTGAAGGCCATGGAGCTTCAAAAATGAAAACGGATTCAGTTAGAAAGCTAAGGTATCTCCATAATTAAACAGCAACTGAGCAGAAGCGTGAATGTACAAGTGGACTGGGTAGCTATAAAGTTACACAAGTAGGATACTAGAATTCGTTTTTCTAAGCAAAAAGGAAAGGTCACAAGAAGAGAACATTGTAGAGCAAGATGCAGGCATGCAGGAGTATCTCAAACATCTGTGGTGCTATTAATGTAAGAGAACAGTAAGAACAAGTTATCTCTTAAGGGACGACAAGCAGGGAGCCAAGGATAGCCACGCTACAAGCTCATCTGTAGGGCAGTCCCACAGCCCTAGAGAAAAGCAAGGAGAACACAGTGGTGGCAGCGGCAGCAGTTGTTCCCATCATAGAAATCAAACAAGAACAAGGCAACAAGCCAAGTCTGATACCCAACAGAAATGGAAAAGAAACAAGAACTTACAAGATGGCTTACAGGCTAGGTAGGAGCTTATATAGGGCTCCTGGGCACAAGTCTGGGGGTCTCAGGTGAGGCAGCACAAGGCAAGTAAAGGCTATTAGAGACTTTTACAATGTGTGTGTGTGTGGGGGGGGGGGGGGGGGGGGGGGGGGGGGAGAGAGGGGGACAGGAAATGAAGGAGAGCTAGATGACAGCAAGATTTTGTTACATGGCCCAGATGTTTGAAGCCAAACTCAATAGCGATTCACAGGATTGTTCAATTTTTTAGAATNGGGGGGGTATGGGCAATCCTCCCATATGTTTTGGGAGTGGAATCTGGAGGACAGATGAGTTAATCTAGAGCATCTGAATGGCATTACATGCCTGCATTAAGGCCATTGAAACCCACCTGCAGTGACTAATTGCAGTAAGAGCATTATGGGACTTCCTTACTTGTATTAGTATTCTGAGAATAAGTAAATCAGACTGAGCAACTCAGCAATTATGGCATGGCAAACTACAAGAGCATCTTAATGTGGCGTTGAAGAGGATAGGGTTTCCAGAAAGAAAATTGACAGTAAAGAAAATTAATCTGTGCTTGACTGGGACAAACTTTTGAATGGTTTCTAATTTGTACAGATAAAAAAATAGATTATTTTTATATTGATAGTTTCATTGTTTTTTTCTAACTCCAGTAAGGGTAAAAAAAAAATTATTTTTGATGAAGCATTTCCAGGACTGTCCTGTTGAAGCTGAGACACTTAAGAAATTAAGTCAAGGAATGCATAAGATCCTTCTCTTCTTTGACAAAACAATGCACTAAATGGAAGCATGTTTGACCAGCAGAACTTTAATAGAGATTTTGGTGTAGATTATATAGCAAGGTCTTAAAATATAGATGCAGCGACCGTTCTTTCTTCCCATTTTTGTGAATTAAAAAAATGCCTCCCTAGTGTCTTAGTAAACGACCTGTGTTCTTTTTTATTTATTGGGTTTGCTGGTTTGGGATAGGGCATCAGAGTCCTGAGTTTCCCTAGTGGTAAAAGATTTAATTTAGTCAGTTCCTTATGCCTTGCACGAACACGCTCCATGCAAAGACTAGCACTTGAGATTTATCTGTGTCATCATTAAGGTAGAAAGAATGCACTAAGAAAAGCTGATAGACTGAGTATTGAGATTCTTGATGCATTTCATGAGGAACATAGAAATCTGCTTTATCTTTGCTTTTTGTCAGCACTGTGAGTTTATTTTCTTTCTTCACTTACGAAATAATAGGGGACAAAAAAAAGCTCCAATTCCTCATTCTTTCTAACTACTTAACTAATTTTTGCTCCTGTTAGTAATTCTTTGCATTGCAGTTAGAGATGGCAATCGGTATTTAATTCAGGTGCTTGAGGTGGGATTAGTCAGAAGGCATATAGTAGGAGCTCTCTTTGTGGGAGAGGAATAACTAGAGGAGGCTTTGATCAAGCGTGGGCTTAAAACCTGTCCCTAAGAGTGGAGAAGGACTATCACAGATTTTTAAGCTGTCTTTTGAACCTTTTCCTTTCTTGATTGCTAGGGCCTATTCTGGGCACCTTTCCTACAGAGCAAGTAAGGCTGTAGGCATGCGTAGATTTAAAGACAATTCAATTTCAGAGGTGTTCTACCAGGCATATAAACCTGCAAGATAGGTAGCCTGCCTTGCACAGGCAGCAATAGCTCCTTCTGCACTCTGGTGTGGGGTGCAAGGTAAGCTTTGGCTAGAGAATAGGGAAGAATCCACGCTTGATTTTGTTTTGTTGTTATTTTTCTTGATGTTATTGCCTGAAATAGTCCAGAGTTAAATCTCTGCTAGACTCAGTTGGTGTAGCTGAATTTAAGTATACTATCAGGGGTAAAGCAGTGTATTTCTGTCACTCAGTTTCAAAGTGAAATGACAACAGCATGTGAAATAAAATGATGACAGAATGAGGAATATGCATCATTTATTATGAGGATCAGTGTAGTCTCAGTTCCAGGTTGGTTTCTTTTTCTCCAAGGGATTAGTTAATGTGTGTTATTCTGATATTTTATGGTGGTTAGTACCGAGCTGGAGTCTGGTATAAAGCTGTTATTGAAACTGGTTTAATTATTATGAATATACAAAGTAAGTGGAGTACTTGATGTGCACTGTATCATTAGAATTTCTGCCTCTTTTTAATTTGATTTACTTCTTATACAAGATGATTAAAGTAGAAATGCCAAGAAGTAGATTTGATGTCTTTATTTGAGAGAAAAACAGTTAATCCAATTTCCCAGAACATATGCTAGTTCTGCTGGTTATAAATCCTTTTCAATATGACTTGAGTTTCCCTCTGCTCACTCCGAATGCTTTTTCCTATTGGAATCTAAGATTAATGTAACCATTATGATTTCTTTTTTTAAAATTATCTAAATTAAAACCAATCAAATATAGTCACATACAGAGTGAGTTATTGGAAAATATACAGATATTAATATTTTGAAATACTGTTAGGATTGTGAGGACTAGTACAGCTTTGGCTTCTTTAATGCAAATAATGAAATTCAATTATACGAGTTTCATTGAAATTGTGTTTCAAAAGACCATCAAATATCCCATGGAAAAAAAAATCACTGATTTTATTTTTGTTTCCAGACCACCACCTATAGCCTCCACCCTGAAAAATAGGCAAAGTACATGTATAGTAACATATATATGTATGGTACCATAGTTTCATACATGTATAGCTCGTAGTATCTCCTGCTAAGGAAGTAACTTGCTGCCTTCCTGCAGCAGGGTTTTTCAAGGACTTCCCAGCTGCTTTACAGAATCTCTGAGTGAATCCTTGCCAGCCAGTTTGATGCGGGGAAGCCATGTCCTTATTTTGCACTTTGGCCAAGAGTGTCTTTATACATGAAACTGAACTTGACTGAAGTTAAGGAGGTCACTTGGAACTATTGTGTGATAGCTCCATGGACAGAAAAGTGCAGATAGGCTTGCAAATCTTATAGTTGGCCACAAAGAAGCACAACTTATTTCTCTCCTCTCATGCTACAGCCTGTAAAGCATATATCCTACATTAATGTGAAGTATCTCCTGAATCTATATCCTGTTGTCATAACACAGTGACACCAGTTTGCAGTCTCATTTGATATATCCAATTAATCTTATTCTCTAAGAGTTCCTTGGCCTACATGAGATGCTCACTTGGAAAATGCTCTTAATACAGCAGGCAGTGTGTGATGTATGGAATAGAGTAAAACCAAACAAACTTTCTGAGCACGAGTGGAGAGCATTTATGATTCAGACTTCCTTCTGCAGGAGTGCATGATTGCTGCATTTGAACTGTTAGGAGTTATCTGTATTGCAGTGAAATCTGTAGAATTTGGGAGATTCTGTATTCAGAGGCAGCTCTTTCAGAGATTACACTAAGAAGGTGAACAGAGAGGTAAAGTTCCTCCAGTTCAGGCAATACATGAATAGCCAAGTTGGTGTTTTGGATGCATGATGTGTTAGTGAGTGCCTGCATTGACTGCAGAAAATACAAATGAAAATATAAGGAGTGAGATCTGCTTTGCTGTGATGGAAGCTGTACAGGAATTTAGAGGAAAACAACTTTATGTGGAAGAAATAGAGGCTAGAGGAACAGGAGAGAGGAATTTGGAAAATTAACATTTTAAGCAACTTAGTGATTAGTGCTTTAAGTGGGGAAATGGGCAGAGTTCTGCAATGTTTTGCCTGTAGCTTGACAAATGGCATAGAGAGGCTTCGTTTGTATAATGAAGATCCACGTTCTAAGTGCCAGCTCCTTCCAAACTGGATATTTAGGAAATCCAGTTTCTAGTTCAAGCCTATTTCTAACATGTTTCTTTGATAAAACACAGAGGTGCCAACAGTTGAAGTGGTTACACATCAAGTCTTGTTTTGTTTGAATTCCTACCTAAAATAATCTGTTTCTTTTTCCTCCAGATGTAATTAGAAAATCTTAATACTAAACCACTCCAGTCTGCTGAAACATTTGATTAATTTTGTGAGGTTGCAGTTTTGTAACAAAACCCTGAAAGCAGCCAAGAAGCTTTACACAGCTCCACTGAACATAGCTGTGAATTATTACTGTGGTAACACTCCAAGGAAATAACTAAAGCATCCAGTCTCAGTGGAAGGTTTCAGTCTGATTGGTTTTCCAGTCACAACTTCTTACTCCTTATGCTACAGAGGCTGGGATTCCCGTGAGGATACTTGGCTCAGGCTGGGAAAAGGGCAAATATTTACAGTGTGCAGACAGCTTTCTATTTAGCTGCAAAGATGAGTGACCACAGGCCAGGACTTTGAGAGAAGATTTAAGCTGACTGACATGGGTGGGAGCAAATGTTGAAATTTGCAGACAAATATACAGCTTTTGAAAACATTGTAGTGAATTATGAAGATCTGGTTTGAAAACCCCAAACCACCGTCTAGTCTATAGCCTTCCACAATGCAAGGTACCTTCTACCAAGCCTTTCCTGATGCAATATGTTCCTCAAAATCCTTCAGTGCTAAAGTCCTGCACTGTCCTTACTGCACAAGTTTTCATAGTATGTATGCTGAATTTCGTAGTATGTACACTTGTTATTCCTTCTTCTGCCATCAGTGGATAAGCAATTTATTAACTCTTTCTCTTGCCTGTGTTGTACATAGAGATTTAGAATCAGAATCATTGAAGAGTGCTACAAAGAATATTCTATCCTAATACTTCCAGTCATCTCCTTAGGTGTTACAATAGACCTATGATTATGTGACATCTTGCTGGGTCTCTAGGAGTTCTTTCTGTTTTCCTGTAGATATTCTGTTGAGTGGCTTGACTCTTTCTTCAAATGCAGTGTTCAGATGATCTATTCCAACTAAAATACTATCAGACTGGATAGAGGGAATGCTTCATGTACCTTACCTGTGATACCAAATATTATGTTTGAGCAGTGGTGTAATAATGCTGATTTCAATTTGTGATCCATCATAACTCTGGTATCTTTATCTGGAAAATTGGTGTTTATGGTATTGGTTCCCTCTCTTGTAGTTTCTGTGTGGTTGGTTTGTTGGAGTTTTGGGGGATTTTTTTTGTAGCTGATTCTTCCTAACTGTAATGCTCTGCATTTATCCTGACTTGCACCTCTTTATTTCAGACCTTTGCTTCAGTTTCTCAAGATCATTAGGTATTCTGATACCATTCTCCAAGCATTCCCAGCTTTTTCTGTTATCACATTCCATATTTCTAGTTAACAGTGTCTGGATTTTCTTCCCAAATTTAGTTTTGCTTTGTTATTTACAGAAAAACAAAAGCAGACTGCTAAAAATACATGTGCACGCATTTGCATGCCCTGTTTCATTTAAAATGCAGCCTTGTGCCTGGTAATATTTAGTACAAATGGGAATGTTCCAAAAAATATGTAAGAGCAGATGGTAAAACTGGTTTGGAAAACTCTGAGGGAAAGAGTGAGCCAATAGTGTGTTTTGAGTTCCATGTATGATAATGTTCTCCCATAGGTAGAAATCTGGAGAAGGTGAAGATGGTTGACCATCTTTCTTCATCCGGGTAAGAAGAAATTTGCGGAGCTGTCTACCTGCCCTTTGGTAGGTGTCAATAGGCACAGAAAGGACAATGTGCTAAGAAATAGCAGTTTACTTGCTCCTAGTACAAGGGAATGATATACAATTTTCTTTAAAGATACCCCTCTTTACTACTGAGTTACTGTTCTGAGACCTCCTAGCTGTGTAAATCATTCCTAGGTCTTATGAGAGGAGTGAGAGGTGTATCTTTTTCCAGAAACATGCTGTGCTGCTTCTCATTTACTAAGTCGCTAATATTCATGAGACAAGAGTAACGGTAGTTGACTATATTTGATGGGTTATGTGCAGAGCTAATTCTCCTCAGCATGACACTAGTGGTGTGCATTGGGACGGAACTCCTGCTTTGCTTAGCTGCTATGCCTGGCATTTGGCTATTCTTGTTCCAAAATAGGAATGCCAAATAAAACTGGATTCTAAAATGCTTCAACTCCCCTGAGTAAAGCAGTATTTACAAGGATGAAAATAGATTTAACATCCTATCACCAGCCCTGTAGTGCATGTTTTAAATACTAGGAACTCCTTTTGGGGGAAGGAGTAGGGAGAGTTGTAGTTGTATATAAATAAAATGCCTGAGCTGTAAATAACAGAAGAGATCAGAGGTGGAGAGTCATGGTTATTTTGGGTAAGCTGTGACTAGACCATAAACATTCCTTTAAAGTATGATTTTTAAGGAAACCCCCACCAGTTGTCTTCATTCTCTTTTTCACTTAAAAGAACTTTAATGCTTCATTGAGATCAAGTTGCTAGTGGTGCAATGGTGCTCTTTAATTATACACCATTACTTTTAGATGACCTTGAAATGTATTGACATAGAATAACCAGTCCCTGGCTTTTTCCATCTTCCACATTTTTGCAGCAGCATCAAATTTTGCCTGCTCTGGGCAGGCTCACCTGGCATCTCATCCAGGACCACAAATCAATTCAATGGCCTTGCCAGGCTTGCATAATTTTACAGATAAAAACCCAGCAGTTGTCATTTACAGCAGGCAGTGGAAAAAGCTTTCTAACATGTGCTATGGCAGGAAACAACATCCTTTGGGGGAATCAGGCCAGCCCATGTGAGAAACTAAGCTGAAACTCATTACAGAAATAAGGAACCTGGCTATACAGTGTGTATGGGTCTATGGGGAAAAGAGGGGTGGAAAAATGTCGACTGGCCAGCTCTAGAAATCACCAAAAAAGGAGTTCAGAAAATAGTTTAGGTTAAGAAAAAAATAAAATCTTAATTTCTGTTTGAAGTGAACTGGAAACTTGAAAATGTTTCATATTCTGGGGTGTGGAGAAGCTCCAAACCAGCAGAGACAATGTTGTCGTTCTTGTTTAAAGCACCAGGTGCTTGTAGTCTAATGTTGTCTGTCTGACTGAGAGCAAAGGCTAGAGCTTCTGAGTCTGGCATCATGGTGAGAGTCTTCACCCAGAAACTATGGACTGCCTTTTCTTTAGGACCTTTTTGGTTTGTGTTGTTTGAGTTGGTCATTCAGGGACCACAACACAGCTTCTTATGCTGTGTGTTTGAATTTAATCCTGAACCTCAGAAGCCTTTTCCAAAAAAATTTTCATGAAAATTTATTTGGAAAGTAGCTGTTACAAAAAAGTAGCATTTTTCTACTGAAAATCCATTACTTTATATAACCTCTGTAATCATTTTTAGTAACCTACTACTGAAATGGAACTGGTACTCTGTGCTATCAACAAACTCCATCCTGTAGTCCAAGGCACATGTCAAAGATTGTCCAATACCAAGCAAAGAAGAGCAAAACTCATAAAAAGAAATCCCAGAAGTTCTTGAAAATATATAAAATATCTGTGATTGCCTTTATAAAGACAATTTGTCTAAAATCTTTTTAATGGCAAGTGTAGTATTTTAAAAAATCAGGCTTCATAACAATCAAAAGGAACAGGGTAATGTTTATTTAGCTGGACTTGAAAGCAATGGAATGGAACACATACAGGAAGTGTTATTGACTCCATTTGCTGTTTTTAATTAATATAAACCCCAAATTTCCAATAATACACTATCTGGGCTCCCCCTGTCGTTGTAGCAGTTGGTACTCTTCTGTTTTTATAGGGATTGCTAATGCATATGGCATGTTTTACAGCATAGTCTGGCTTCATTGCCCAGTGAGATGTTGTTTAAGAGGGAATTAAGAAAGGTTGGGAATTAACATAGGTTCCTGGCCAGCAGTTGCTAGTAGAGGAGAGAATAGAAACTTCTCAAATGACAAATACTAAAATGGGTGAACCAAATGCTTTCAGAGTAGGGCTGGATGGGAATGTTCTTCGTGGAAGAATCAAGTGACAGGACTATACATACACATCTACATATACATTTCTGGAAAAGAGTGCTGGGAACAGAGTCTTGGAGGATTTTGACAATTACAACAGAAAGTGTGACTGGGGGCAGTAAACACATCAGAGGTTCTCATTCCCTAAAGGGGAATTTGCTAGGACTAGCAGCAGAGCTGCCTGAGCTTGCATCTTTTCCTTCACTCTGCCTGTCAGATCCCTGTGACCCTCAGGGACTGATACAAGGCTTGTTCACTTGGTTTAGTCTTTCTCCAAGTTTCCTTCTCCCCTGACAGTTTCTTACAAGTTTCTGGTGGCATCCAGCAGTGATAGTTGTTTTGATATGGTGATAGCTCTGCATGCTGCATGCCAGAGAGCTCTGAATAATTTCTGCCTGTTAACTTCAGTGTACTCCACCAGTAATATGCCCTTTTCAATGGAGTCATTAAATAAACCTGAAAAATTCTTTGTATAACAATTTAGGACTGCTTCATCTGGAGCTTCAGAAGGCTAGAAACTCTAGTTACAGGTTGCAGTGTATGGAAAAGGAACTGTCTGAAGTTTAGAAAGCCTTGCTTTAGCATATGGAAATAATTCAAACAAAAACAGCTTTTAAAACATAGCTTTTTTAAGCAGAGATTATGTACTGAGAGCAATCTCTATTATTGCAGAGGACAACTGTCACAATGTAGCTAAAGTCTATCCTTCCTTTTATTCCCCAAGAATAAGACATTAATTGTTCTTCTTTAGATAAATGCTGCAGAGTTGCCAGTTTATTTTTAAATAAAAATTGATTTTGTTGCTTAGATTATGTTTTTCCTAAGCCTTTCCTAATTTTTCTGTAGTTAGCACATGTAGCTGTGCTCATCCATGACTTCTGACCATGATCTTCTGCAAACATAGTTTAATTGTTGTTTAAGCCATGCAATATTATGGCTTTTAAGGACCCAAAAGCTGATGCCCGCCCCTTTTTAAAAGATTTTATTTTATTTTTAAATGAAAGAAGGTTTCATTTCAGAGCCATTGGGATTTTTGACATTTGAAACTCTTATCTTTTTTATTAAGCTTAAAATATTCAACAGTTTTGAGCCAAAAGCAAAACTGGTTTGTGATAGTACAACTCTGCTTATAAACTTTCCTACTGTAGTCTCTCTTTCCAGTTCTCAGCCTTTCCACAAAGTGTTGATATGCACCTGTGCTGCATCACTTGGTTGTGTCTTCTTTTGGGTTTTTTCCTTGAAGGGAAAGCTGATAAGGGGAGGGAAGAGGAAATGCCTCAGCGAAGCCAAATGGGGTGACTTCACTTTGGTAATTATTCATTATTCTTGAAGAATGTAGGGCAAACGAGAGGTTGAAAGGGAGTCAGAAACAGCACCTCGGCACAAGGAGTCTGTTTCTGTGAGGGTCTCCTCACATACATGTACTATAAACATCATCAAGTAATAGGAAGACTTGAGGCTGTCCCTCTTGTCTGATAAAGCCAGCTCTACCCTGCCATACTTGGAGCTGGAAGTGAGGCCTTTTTATATGACACAGCAATACAGATTACTTTTGGCTAGTTTGGTGCAGGCTTCCAGTTGCAAATTCACTGTTTACTCCTTGCTTTTTGAGATCAAATTTGGAAGCCTATCTTATTCCTAAAAAACAAATTTCTTACAAGAAGACTCAGATTTTAAACATATGTAATATGAGGAGCCAGTTTTCCAAAGCCTAGAAAAGTTCTATTTATAGGTAGATCCTTTCAAAGATCCTGGGCTTGGGTCTGACTGCAGATCACATTAGAAAATCCTAGCTAGGATTTACAGTACAATTTTCTCTCAATTGCTTTGCAAAGGCACCCCTATGTAGCAACAGTGTTCGTATGGGTACAGTTAAGTACACAGGGATATTCTTCAGCTGATGAGCAGGTACCTGTCTATTCCCAGAGCACCTCACTGGAGAGCCTTTCCTTATAATCCCACAGAAGGAAGCATAGCCATTTAAAACCCAAATATTTGGCACCTCCAGTCTCAGTGCTCCTCCTGCAGAGCCCTGCTGGCTTTTAACTTCCTCTTTTTATTAAACTATTAAATTGGGAATTTTTATTACTCCCAATTTAGCACTTCTAATAAAAAGTTACAGTTAAAAGCCTCTGTGGGTACTGAAACTTGCAGCAGTGATTGCTCTTGATGGAAATAAAGGCAAATTCAGCTTTGAAAGCTTGCCTCTGTCAGCTCCCATACCAGAGGGAGATGAGGGGGAGAGCAGCTGGGAAGGAATTACAGGAGGGCAATGAGGAGAAAGGAAACAAGGAGGCAAAGAAGAGGAATATCATTTACATTTGTGGTACAGCTATAGCTACAGTGTGGAAATATCTCAAAGGTTGGAGATCATCAAAAGCTCTAATACAGTTATTTAAACATGACATCAATATTCAGTAGTAGTTGCTTAAACCTCATGGGAGACTTTGAAGAATTTTACCACTAATGTCAAGTTCTGTGTTACACAGCGGTCCCAACTAGTGTATATCTCAGACTGCAGCAGCAGGGTTGAGGTAGCATGTAGCTACAGATCCTGCAAAGTGGATGTTTGAGGCTTTTACTAAGCTGTAAAGGGCAACTTGACCTCTTGAACTGGGGATTCTAAGCCATAAGGAAAGACATTTCAATACTTCCTTTATATCCAGCTTGCTAAACTGGTGTAATTATTTTCTTTTAACAAAGAAGAAAAAAAGATAAACAATGTAAGAATATAATTTTTACTAAGATTCTGCTGGAAATAAATCCTTTCATTTGAAAAAATGCCGAGATGGAAACTCTGATATAACGATCTAAAGTTTTTTGTCTCAAGTTAGACTTTTTGACAGTCCCTTTTTCTTTCTGTAAGTTTATGTGGGAGGAAGACAGAACCATATTTTCTATTACTAATGTTGAATTCAAAGTTACCTGACTGGACTGCAGTGGTCAGGCCTGGGATGAAGGGAATATTGCAGGCATAGATGGTGTCTCCTGCAGGGAACCTCCACGAATACTGCTCTTCTCTGCTGCCTGCGCTTTCTTCTGCCTAGGAAATGAGGCTGCTTCCTTAGAGGGAGCTTATGTGCCTTGTGATTTAATTTGGTTTTGGTTCCAAAATGAAATCTGCCATTGTAGGCCTCTAAAATGGAACATACTAGCACAAATCTGCTCACTCTTTCGTTATAGAATTGATGATCAGAGCTATAGCAACTGGCAGTTGTTCAGATGTCTCCTAGTTTACTGCTGAAGGCTTGAGGAGAAGATATTCTTTCATTGAAGACAAAACTCCCTTTGACTTCTGCTTGAGCTCTATTTTATACTTGTGATCTGCTGGTGCACTCAGTTATGTCAGAGAACAGCTCTACCTGTACAGGTCTGTTTTCAGGAAAGCTCCTCAGATTGCACCTTTCAACAATGTGACCCAGTTAAATTCAGCTCCATGATTTTGCTGAAATTTTCTTGAATATAACAGCGCTGGAATTAGGTGATAACCTGAGGGGGTTGCTAAGTCTGAATAACCTTTGGTGCTGTCTCTTTCTTCAGTACTCCCATCTTTCTTCATATCGTATGAACAGGAAGCAGTAGGGGTTTTTAATCAATTGAAACCCTACTTGAAGCCAAAGCCAGCATGTGACTTAGGATAGCTCTTAGGACAGCAGATTTTAGGTGATGGCAAGTATCAGCTTTCAGCAGTATGCACATCTGCATTACAATGGCCAGTACTTGGATACCCCACTTGGATACCTAACAGCATGGCTCTTTGAAGAACAGTGCCTCTAGCAAGCTTCTGGTGGGTGTGGAAAACAGAATTGCAACAAATGAGACCATTTGAAATGAGTGTAAAAGTGAACAAATATTTTGATGTGACCCAGTACAAAGTTATAATTATTCTGATGTAGGGAAAAGGAGAGAGGAATATATCTTTATGATTGCACTGATCAACCATGCTGACTGTATTTCTCCAGGGCTAGAATTGGGGTGGGGATACATGGATGCATACACACAACTGATTCTTATGAATATTTAATATATATATTTTAAATGTTTAATCAACTCAGTGAATTAAGAAGACTTGGAATGAACAGATGAAGTATTAGACTCTGTGAAGACAAACATTTAAAGTAAGAAAACAGCATGATAAGATTGTACAAGCTGAGTCCAAGAACCCTTGACGTAGAGATTGAATGGATGGAAGGGAAGACAAGCAGGAATATATAAAAATATCCTATTAGTGCTTATGTGAAGCAAAAGGACTTTTCAGTGTAAGAAGTAATTTTGAAAACGTTTACTTTTTTGTCTAGAAATGTTATGAAGAACCCTACGGCAGAGTACAGAAAGAACAGGAGATACAAAAATAAAAGCAGGGAAGGAAGATGCAGTAGTAGTTCAGAGGCTCTTGTCCAGGATTTTTCCACATTCCTGTACAGCATAGCTTTCTGCCTTTTGTAAAGGGAGATCAAAGCTACAGGAGAAGCCTAATGTAACAAAATCATCTGGGCCTTAAGATAAAAGGAGTAAGTGTCTGTAAAAGGATGACAAGTTTATAGTTACTCCTCCTGTCAGATCTAACATGAAACTGGAGAAGCAAGAGCACAATTGCACCAATCTACCTCTCTTGCACAATCTGAAGCAGGGGAAGGACAACATATATATTTTGTTAACAGGGGAATAAAAATGCAGCTGTACTTCAATTGGAAGAAAATGGCCACAAATATTCCGTATGTTTTATCTAAGAGTGAATGCAATCAAGTTTTTGATTGAAAACTAACTGAAGTGCAGTCAGAGAATGATTCATGGAAGGCAAAAAGCTTTTCACTTTTGTCTGGCTTAAAACATAGCTTTTGGTTATTAATGTAGATTTACAGGGCTGCCATATCAAAAACATTTTTAAGCTTATGCAATGCATAGCAAGGTCTCTGAAAGATCACTTTCAGAAAGTTGGGACTTAATGTGTATCATGTAAAACTGAAATTTTGAGGGAGTATTGGTTTATTTCTCATTTACCGATTTCTGGACTTTATATATAAGTAACATAGGTACTACTGTAAGGGCTTCATAGTCTCTTCATCTTCTTTCCTTTCCTCCTCACTTCTTCCTTGACAGGTATTTCTTTCATCTGTGCTTGAAAACTTTCACTTCTTCAGTCTTTTCTGTGCAGTAAAGACTAGAATTAAATGATCAAGGTGGAGAGAAGCCTTCAGCCCCCGTGGTGGCCTGGGGGCATTTGCTGGTTTGTTATTAAATTACTTTAGTATTTCTCTACATGCATCAGGCACTGCAACAGTCTGCAGCAGTCTCCTGGTGGCCAGGCTCCTAACAGTGCCGTTTCCACTAAGCTGCATTATTTTAGAATCAACAGGGTTTATGAATAAGCTGAGAAATTATTTGCTATGTTTATGGTCCTATATTTTTCTTTTTTAAATCTAAATCTTAGCTGCTGTTGTTTCCTCATCACTTGCTGTTCAGCATGTCTGGAATTCCTTAGAGCATCCTCACTGTGAATACGGTAAAATTATTTAAATCCTTTCAGATACTTTGTTTAGGCAGGCCTGAAGTTCCTTAATGCATAGCTTAAGTAATAGCTACACTTAATGAGTATACAAAAAATATTGGGTTTGGTGTTTTGAATGTCTGGAACACTGAAAATACTTAACTTTTTCAGGCAGAGGAAAAGGGGATTGTGAAGGGCTTGACACATCAGTTTTACTCCTCCTGTCTTTGAGGCTGGCATCTTTATGCTTTTCCCTCTGGTCTCTAGTCTCCCATTTGACCAATTAGATGTGACAATACAGTCAGACTTGAAAGACTGAATAGAAGCATAAATGCCTCAAGCCCAGCTGAGAGGTTTGTGCATCACTCTTCCACCCTGGGAGGAGAAGAACTAGAAAAACCCTGTCTCCAGCATGCAGTGTCCTAGTTCTGCAGTCTTCATATAGGGAATGCTGCAGATCTGTCTGACATTAGAGCAGTTTCCTGCACAGGCTCTGCCTAAAACTTTACCAGCTTTAATAGCAAGTGTTATCAGTAATTGTTACATGCCTTCCCAGATAGCTCCTTAAAGGAAAAATGCAGATATGTTTAAACTAAACAACAGAAAAAACTTATCAGTCAAGGACAAAGTCCTAATGAAGTATAATAATGAAACTGGTGAAGTTGCTTCAGGAGCAGTCGGTATTCACATAGCCTGTGTGTGATTGAACAGGCTGTGGTGGAGTCGACCCATACAGTTATTTAGACTCTTCACATGCTGTAACTTAGTGGCCTGGAAAGTACTATCTGTCTACCATGTGCTGTTGTGTTCCATAGCAAGTGGCAGTGAGTATGTGACCATCTTTATGCATAGATGTATAATGGCAAAAGTTGAGAGCTCTGGGATGCTAACCATTTGTGGATTTGCAGACCCTTTAACCTGAAAACACTTCTTTGGCTGCTGTTGATCTCCTGTGGGTCATCCTGGAGGAAATGAGGGGAGCTGGTGAGCACGGTGATTCCTGTGTACAGCTGCTACAATCTTTTACTTACTCTTTAAAATAGAAAATTTTGAAAGATGTTTTCTTGCAGACTCACAAAATCTTATTTTCTTGCTTTTTTTAAGTAAGGGGAAGGCATTTTATAACATCTTAAGTGCTGCTGGTGGGGCATTGTATAAACACTACAACTGGAGTCCTTGGCTTGGACTAGAAGAATGCCTCGAATTATTCCACTATGTTCCTGGTTGTAACATTTATTTTTCTTTACTATCTCTGCTCCCGTGTAATCGTTTCAGTAACACCTTTTAGCTTGAGATGGTATTTTTTCCTTTTTTGCTTTTGTATTTTTCTTGTTTTGTTTTATGCACTTGCTTTGTTCTGTGGGATCATGAAAGAGAGATGCTGTTGCTAAGAAGCTGTTTTGAAAGTGTCTTTGCTATTCTGGCCTGAAAGGCATTGTTCTAAAGCATTAACTACAGATCTGCCTTACAGTTCAGATGAGATACTCTTCTTTCTCACACACACACTAGCACAAACATGGACCTGGAGAAGCCACATGCTGAGACCTCTCTGCTTGAAGTTGTACCTGTCCTGCAGAGAAAAAGCTGCCTTTGATACTGGCTATAAACCTATAGTTCACAGAGTGCCACTCATTTCCTATCAGTGTGGCTGCCTTGTGGCAGCCTGCCGAGCAGCTCGTATACTGCAGATCTTCCTTTGCTTTGGAAGATACGCTGTATCTGCACCAGGGGTGCATGGAGTCTGGCCTTTACCCTGATTTAAGAGCTGCCCCTTAATAGACAGTGCAGGTCGGCTGTAATTTAATTCTCAGATTAAAGGTATTGAGTGACTTCACAGGAGGTTTTACAAAACTCAGCTGAATATGTGGTTGAAGCTCCTCTGTATTGTTATGGAGGGGATCCTGATAAGATAGTTCCTCCCATTCTTGTGGTGTTCTTTATGGTGAAGTTTTCTGTTACTCAGATGACTTTGTGAAGGTGATTTTTACAGAGGTTTTCCAAACAAGTTTCTAAGGTGGAATCTATCAGTCAACGTCACCAAAGAATTTGATTGTTCAAATGGCAACGTAAAGACAATTTCATCTAACAATGCTGTCGTTTGGTTGGGGCTTTTTGTGTGTTTGATTTGGTTTCGAGGTTTTGTTTTTTTTGGTGGTGTTATTTATTTGGTTATGTGGTTTGGCTTGTGGTGGTGGGGTTTGATAGCAACATTGCCTTTTCATAAAATCATAGAATCATAGAATAGTTAGGGTTGGAAAGGACCTTAAGATCATCTAGTTCCAACCCCCCTGCCATAAGCAGGGACATCTCACACTAAACCCTGCCACCCAAGGCTTCATCCAACCTGGCTTTGAACAACGCCAGGGATGGAGCATTCACAACCTCCCTGAGCAACCCATTCCAGCATCTCACCACCCTAACAAGAAAGAATTTCTTCCTTATATCC
>NDXB01011110.1:0-19925 GCA_002631895.1 Agapornis roseicollis
ACATCACAACACCATTAAATCCTAAGAGAGAATGACAGCACCAAAATGCTTAATTTGAAAGCAATTCTAACTTCCTAGAGAAAATATTTAATAAATGGGTATTTGGCAATGTAATGAAATGATTACTATGTATCACAACCATTATACAAACATGCCAAATAATCACAAAGCTCTAATACCATTGTATGGTATGGGTTTTAACCTTCCTTTCAGTTCTGAAAAGAGGTTAATATTCTCACATTTTCATGCTAGGTCTCAAAAGACTGGGTTAAAAAAAAATAAATAGAGAAAACAGAAATTGGAAGTTAGAACACTAGAAAATGTATCTGATGAGCCATTATTTAATTTCAAAATACTGACAATAGTGGACTTCTGGATCAATAAAACTACTGCAGGAAATCAGCTTGTAACCAGCACTTGGTTCAAAAAGCTAAGAGAGCTTGTCCATGGCCAAAATAAAGGAATCCTGCATTTAATCAGTTATTCAGTGCTCAAATAATGAGAAAAGACATAAGAAATTGCATTTGGTTATCTTGCTCTAAGCCCTAAAGATATGGCATATCACACTGTTCATCATATAGACCTGCAAGTAGATTTTCATTTTATGAAAAGAAAATATTCTATCTGATATGGCTAAACAGATATATTCCAAGGTTTTATAGAAATGGGCAAAAATTGCTATTAATAGAACTACTGATACCAGGAATAACTTCTGAGCATTTTTAAGACTAAGGAAGAACAAAAATAAAATCACAACACATTGCATTTCTTCAGACGCAACCAAAAATATTTGTTGCATTTATACTACATCATGTTCTCAGTGAAAATGGCATCTTCATTTATAAGACCGATCACAGATGGCAAACTTCATTCCTCTCAGAAGAAATCTCAGCAAATCATAACAAAATACCAAGATCAAGCAGAAAAAGCCCATGTCTTAAACACCGCAGATCTGTGAATGAAGCAAGTAATTAAAGAGCCTGAGGAATGTACTGTGCACTTCTGTGCATGAAAATGAAGTGACAGCTCCAAAGATACTTTCTTTTTATTCCAGGGAAGACCATCCAGGACTCATGGCACTGGCTACTATTACATGTAGGGGCCATTTATTAAAAAGAAAACTTATTTATTAAATCCTAATTTTTTATTAAAAGCTTATTAAAGAGAAAAGGTTTATTAAAAAGAAAGCAAATGCCTTTCCCAAAGTTCTTACTACACAGGTTGGTCATAAACACACTGCAATTCTTCAGTATAATTTAATATACTTATTAAACTTACAGGAAATGGTTAATTATGTGTGTAATGGTTTTAGTTTTATTTCATTAAATAATATTCAGTATTTATCTCCAGATGGATTACATAAGTGTACAAGTAAACCACAGTAATTTATAACATCCAATGTGGAAAGAAAGAAGACATCAAAGATCATTTAATAAGAAGTTAAACAGAACATCCCCATGAACTCAGCATCACAAATAAAACTATTTTCACATTCCGTTTACATTAGATAGAGTTCTGATGTCATATGGTCAAGACAAAGATTCAAAAAGAAGCCTAAAACAGGCTCATAAAGTCATTTTGAGTAGCCATTAATGTTATATTTATTCCCTTTTCATGTGCAATAATCCTGATCAGCTGATTAAGGTTTCTCAGTTCAGAATATAATGGTTTACCCAAGGTGACACTATAAAAATGAACATCTCACAAAGTTTACTTTTCAAGGAAAACATTTAGAGCAAAAGTGAACGTAACAAATTTAAACTACCCAAAACCTAGTTTTCAAAAAATATTTCTGAAATGAAAACAGATGGCACAGCCCGGAAACCATGCAGACAGCCTTCAGAAACCAAATCCTAAATTGCACCTGTTTCTGTCCTGTTATCTCTCTTCTTTTCTTCTCTCTTAATTGACACAGCACAAGCCCTCAATCTAACACTTGGGGGAAAGATTTCAGAAACAAGGTTTTAATTCTTATTATATCACAAAAATTCAGATCAGCATTTTAAAGAACACGATAACATGAGGTAACAGAGATGGGCGTTAAGTTCACTGTCCTACCTGCATCTTCCATGCTGACAGTATTTCAGTCATATTTGCTGTAATGGGTTTCAAAATACATGAAAAAAAATTACTAAAAGCTCTTTTAGTTTTTGAACTCTAATTTACCACACACTTCTCTCCCTATAAACATATTGATCCTCAGTAATGTTTTTGTTAGACAAACAGGAAAATGTACTGAGTGATAAGAGTCCTCTCATTACAAAATAATTTAAAAGAACAACAAAATGCAATCTTACTACGAAGTTTTAAAGTAAGAAATATAACTGGATTTTGTAAATGTAAAACACAAACAGGAGCTAAGAAGTCAAAATATAAAAAAAATAGCAATTTCTTTTTTTTTACTTAACTGAAAGTATTAAAAAAAAAAATCCCTCTAGAATTGTTATTGAAATGGATGTGTTCCTGCTGAAATTATTCAGTTCCAACAAAATGGCATTTACTGATTAAAAGCTATCATTTGGAAACATCTCAATCAATCATCCCTCGTTCAAAATTAGTAGTTTCTACTTCATCTTCTAAATGTCTAATCTACTTATTGAGTTAAAGAACTGTTTTATTGAGCAAAGTTTATCCTAGCACTATCCCAAAGTGTCCTGTGTTCAGCAGTAGCAGTCATTTTTCTCCTTCTCAGTAGCTGGTTGCAGTGCTGTGTTTTTGACTTTCAGCCTGAGAACAACACTGGTAACACCAACGTTTTTAATTGTTGCTACATAATATTTACTCTGACCAAGGACTTTCTGAGTCTCAGGATCTGCCAGGCAGGAGGGGAAGCCAGGAGGAATCAGAGACAGGACACCTGACCCAAACTAACCAAAGAGGTATTCCATATCACAGCATGTCATGCCTACTGTATAAATTGAGGGCAGTTACTCGGAAGGGGAGATCACTGCTCAGGTAAGACTGGGTATCAGTCTGTGGGTGGTGAGTGATTGTATTCTCTTCCCTTATCATTATTATTATTGGTGGTAGCAGTAGTGATTTGTGTCATACCTTAGTTACTGGACTGTTCTTATCTCAACCTGTGGGAGTTGCATTCTTTTGATTCTCCTCCCCATCCCTCTCAAAGTGGGGGAAAGGAACGGGGGAGTGAGAGAGCGGATGAGTGGTTCTGGGTTGCCATCTGGGGTTAAACCACAACACAAAGCAACAAAATGGGGAATTAATTTGTCATGCCTAATATGATGACAAAGCATTGGAATTCATGCCAATGTCACCTATATATTTATAATTCTAGCAACTTAGCAATAGCTAATAGACACAATAGCTAATAGACACAATAGCTAATTTTCATACACCACTGATCAATTTTAGTATAATTTTCATATACCACTGATCAATCCATTAGTATAAATTTCTATTCTCTGATTTAAAATGCAATGTGTTAAAGCATTACACTTGTCAAAAGCAACTGCCTACTTGAACTATTGCTCAAAGTTATTTAATATCTCTCATTAGGAACTCATAAAGGAAACGATTCAACAAAATTTAAAACCTCTTTAATGTTTAATTACATTTTTGATCATTAATTACATCTACAGACAGACATAACTTTAAATCTTAATTTTTTAATTTACTTTTGAAATACCATTCGTTGCGCAATAGATTTTATTTTAGTGCAAAGACAATGACCATGTATTGATGAATCTTCTAAAAGAAACCTACAGTTCAATCAGAATAAAACATATCATAACATGACAATGGAAAAGTCAACTTTGCAGCTGAAATTTTGAGATCCATGGAAACAGTCTTTAAGATTTATTATTTATGCATTTTATAAGATATGCTAAGGCATGAAGACTTTTTATTTATAAACATCTACTACAAAAGTGAAGCCAATGGAACTTGTTAGTGAAATGAAAGAAGTTCTTGTTCTCCTTGTCCACTACAGAAAACAAACAGTAAGGAGTCCAAAGCAAAGATCTAAGTATCTAAGGGTTTGTTTGAGTCAGTAGCCCTGGTGTGAAGCCCTTCCCACATCTCTGGTTCTGCAAGACAAGGGCTCCTTTCCAGCTCTGTTGTACGTGAAGATTTATATGGCACATTATCTAATGGTAAAACACTGGCATTGTACATCTCCTACACTGAAATAAACACACTTCTCTTCTGGCTTAAATTATATCTGCTGTGCCTTCACAGACACACTGTGAGTGAAGAAAAATGATCCTGACGTTATTAGGTCTTGGAAGGGTGAAATGCTGACTGATCTGACTGAGCGGCAGGACAAGCTCATGAACTCTCTGTTTATGAATGTATAACTCATTCTGCAATGGATTTTTTTAAACCACAATATTGGAGTGTTCTGAGATAACGAATAGTATTTTTCAATTCAGTAACATGACAAACAAAAAAGTTTTTTTCTAAGGAAATAATATTTACAATAGATTTTTTTTTTCTTTCTTACCAGTAGCATTCATGATAAGTAATCATGCTTCATTTTCTTTCCTTCCTTATCTCTATCTTTTCCAGCATAAGTAATTTGAATTTCCAGTCTGCTACCTGGTTGTGTTCTATTCCTTTGCTTCCAGAACTGTCTTATTTTCCAGTACAGTTTATTTAGGAAGTTCAGGCTTATAAATAACAGATATGAAAATATTAGGAGACCCAAAACTGTACTTACTATCTTTTAAAAAATACGATTATCCAAAGCTAGTTATTAAAGAGACCACTCTGTGTATTAAACCTAGCTTTATGAATGAATGAAAAGTTCAGATGTAAGAAATTCAGCTGGAAGGAGAAGAGATAAAGGAGACCAAGTTGCCCATGATATTTCTAGAGATAGAGATGAACAGGCAGCCAGCTGTATATATCCCACTGCTCTCCAGTCTTTGAAACTTGTGGTTATGACAGAAGCATTTTGGTTAAAGACTTAACTATTTGCATTATGCATCCCCAAGGAAAGAAAATAATAATATGACTGGGTGATACATTAACATAACAATAATGAGGAATGCTCAGTATTAGACAGGCCCTACAGTGTGTGCTTAGTTTTCATGTGCCCATTTCGATGGCATAAAATGATGCAAGGTTTAACAATGGACATCATATTTACAATTGCACTTTGGAGATTTTTTTATTATTCTTATTGATACCAAGTTCCAGCAATATTTTCAGTATTCCTACTACAGTTAGACTGGAAGGTAGACTTGGAATAATAAAAATACCCTTCACTGAATACTCCTCTGGCTGTTGCTTTATTTTTGTTTAAACAATGAAGATGCATATCCAGCTCTAATTCCTTTTTATTTATAAATACAAAAATATTTTGCCTATATTTACCAAAACATATTTGGGAAAACAGCTTCTTCAAGTCAGGCAAAAATAAAGCTTAATACTTCAGTTTTGACATTAATTAGTCTGAAGATAAGACACTTTTTTAGATAACAACTTTAAAAAAACTCAGGGTTAGATAAAAATAAGATAAACATGACAGGGTCTTTTTGATGTGTTCAAGATTATTTCTGTGAGAGATTTATTATTCCTTATTTGGGGTACAAAAGCCTCCATGGCTAACAAGGAAATTAAAGGAGACCATGGACATCTCAGTCACAAGGGGTTTTATCCTATTGTTACGAGTACCTTTAAGAATTTTTTTCTATTACATATCAAAAAGGTTTTAGGCAATTTCATATATTTTGGCAAATCTGCTACTTCCAGATAGGTATTCTTTTGTAACTTCAAAACTCAGCTCAAACTTACAGCATTTTAACAGAATAGTAAAAAGTTAACTAAAAACCACAAAAATCTTTGGTGATTTATTTTTAATTGCTAAATCCATGACACTTTTGAAGATCTTATCACTCTTTAGTCAAAGCTCATCACTGCCCTTCCTTTTTTTCACTTATATCATATACTTGAGAACTCCACAGCACAGAGGCCGTGATTTATGCACCCAGTCCTCCTCCTGTACTCTAATTTCTCTGCTTTTATGAATCCCATGTGTTGTTTTTAACCTTGACCTCACTTTTCAAATGAGAAAGACCACTTATCAACAGCTTCCAAACTGCTGATTTATCTGCCTCTGATAGACAGCTTTATACCATTTGTACCATGTATCTGCAGGCATTAAACCATATAGTTTCCAGCCAGTGCAGCAGTGCTTTGTCCTGGAGAAACAAACAATCTGTTTTTAAAGCCAGCACTGACTGGGACCTGCCCTGACTAACAAACAGCATTTCCTTCGACGTGGTATCTGACAATTAAACAGTGCTAGTTTGTTAAGATCTTGCTTTGTTAAGGATTATTAAGGGATTAACATTTAATCCATTCTAGTATATAAATGATGAGGGTGTGGATAAAATACTGAATCTTATTCTTCTGGGTACAATTCTCTTTCAGTACTTGGGGAAAATAAATTGCTGGTAAAAGGGATAGGTTAACGGTGCACCTGCTTGCTTATTTGTTTGGTTTAAGATATAAAACCCATCAAACTCATCTAAGAAAGGAGTCTGGAGCCTATAAACAGAAACAATCTTAAAGGTTCCAAATCTTTCTCATACCACAATGGTTGTAGAGATTTTGAATCTTCAAATGAGCTTTTGGCTTTTAGTTGGGAACATACCCTACATCAAAAGTAAGTAATGATTTGGCTATTTAGAGCCATCTTTCCTCACCTTTGAGCTTTAACATGATGCGATAGGCATTGGAAAATACATTGTTGAATGTATTTCGCTCTTTGCCCTATGAAAATAAAAAGAAATACTGAAGTAGTGCTTATACCCTTGATTCCTTCTGTTTTCAAAATGAGATTGTAAGGGAAGAATAATGATGTGAATTGGATTCTTTATGATGGTCTTATTCAGCCTTTTGGCACACACAGGTAATACTTTAAAGAGATGAGACAATAGTAATGATTTAGTTTTCTGAGGAATCTTAATGTTATTTGAAAGCATAACTCCTGAGTTTGTAAATGTACTCTGATCATAATTCTGTGCTCACATCCAGCACTTCTATAGCTATGCCCTGTTTTAATACTCCTTTCTAAAATTGTCCCACACTTACCCTCTTATCAACTCTTCTTATTTTAAATAACCCACAGTACTAGATGAATCTAACCCCTACTGACTAATAAAACACAGCTGGATGCTAAATAGATATATACCTTGTATACCAAGTTTTTTACTGCTAAGGATGGTAAGACACTGGCAGAGGTTGCCAAGAGAAGCTGTAATTGCCCCATCCCTGGAGTGCTCAAGACCAGGTTGAAAGGGGCCTTGAGTAACCTGGTCTAGTGGAAGGTGTCCCTGCCCGTAGCAGTGGGTTGGAACTAGATGAGCTTTAAGGTAGAAGATGATCTTAAAGGAAGTAACTTAAACAGGGCTGTTTAGCCTAGAGAAAAGGAGGCTTGGGAAGGCCTTATCACTCTCTACAACTACCTGAAAGAAGGTTGTAGGGAGGTGGGGGTTAGTCTTTTCTCCCACATAACAAGTGATAGAACAAGTAGAAATAGCCCCAAGTTGTGCTAGGGAGGGTTTTGATTGGATATTACAAAAACATTCATCACTGAAAGAGTTGTGAAGCATTGGAACAGGCTATCCAGAGAAGCAGTGGAGTCACCATCCCTGGAGGCATTTAAAAGCCATGGAGATGTGCCACTTAGGCAGTGTTCAAGGCCAGGTTGGATGAAGCCTTGGGTGGCATGGTTTAGTGTGAGGTGTCCCTGCTTATGGCAGGGGGGTTGGAACTAGATGATCTTAAGGTCTTTTCCAACCCTAACTATTCTATGATTCTATGATTGTTTAGTGGTGGACTTGGTAGCGCTAGGTTAATGGTTGGACTGATGATCTTAAAGGTATTTTCCAACTTAAAGAATTCTACTATTCTATTCTATGATACTATCAGGAAGAACCGTTCAGCCCAGAATAAGTACCTCCACAATCCAGTTTCTTGTTATGTACGGTTTTGGGGGTGGGGTTTTTATTTTACATTTTTATCATATTAATTCTCTTTTCCTCAATTCCTGTCCACTGCTTAGTGTCTCACTACAGATAGGTTTCAGCCACAGAATTGCACTGGCTAATGTGCTCAACTCCTGAAAGGTTGTAACCCATTTAAAACTCATAGTCAAATGCTAAGCATGTAGCAAGTGGGCAACTGCCATCAGTTGATACCAAAGTATTTTGCACACAAACCAATTCAATACAATGTTATCTTATTTAGTCTGTGGCATCCAGAATTAGGAAGATTTTTAGTATCATTTAATGTTTATAATACATGTGGCTTTTATCTATAACAGAAAACTCAGTGGAAAAGAGAGAAGATTAGCAGAAACCTAAGAAAGATGGAGGGAATGATTCCTTTCAAATTTAGAAGCAGAGTAGCTATTCTGCTATTCTCCTTTACTGAAATCCCCTAATACCACTTTCCCAATCTCCTATCACCTGACAGGAAACATACACACCTCTCAACTTTCCAAGGGCTAACAGTTTTACACAAATGTACTGAAAAATGACAGAAAAATTATTTATGCATCAAACCTAATGCAAAATTCCATTTTTCATGATAATTTGCATTTTGAGTAAGCCAGTCAGGTAATTTCCTTTATTATGATATAAAGACCATCAAGTAATAATAATGCTCAGTTACATAATTTCAGCCAGAAATACAAGGAGGCATTTGAAAGACAGTCACAAGAATACTGAGCAGAACATCTTCATACAAACATGCCTCTTGAGCTGCTGCATTTCAATGGAGAAGGAATATTATGTCTCTTCAAGTATTAGATAAGGTGTAGGAGTAGGAGAGCAAGAAGAAAAGAGATCTTCCAAATGAGAACACTCTTGTTGAGTCCCTGGTGAGTCATAAGAGGTAGAGTAAATCCTACTCCTTTTCAAAGACTTCAAAAAGGCATCTGGGTGTTCTGGGCCCATTTATCTGCTTGTAGGATACAGGAACAGATGACAAGTGGTGGGGATAGAAAAACTGATGGACTTTCAGGACATTTTCCCATGACCCACTCTTGTACAGCTCCCAGTACTTACAACATTCTTTACTACATGCTCTTCCTATTTATTTTGACAGTGCCAACTAATAACCTTCAGTCATCTTACCTGACTAGCTATCAAGGCAGAGAACAGTAAAAGCCTACACAGGTATTGACAAATTCTGACTGAACAGGTGGAAAAATGGTAATGTTTTTAACAGAGTTGAATTTAAGTTTCTAGCAAATGTGACACCTCAGGTGAAATGCAGGGATCATTTTCTGAAGTCCTTACTCTCCTAAACCCATAGCCCAGTCAGCTGTACTGAACTGATAATAAATCCTCCATCACTCTGCACCAGCTCCTGTAGCACTGCAGGAGTTTTGCATATCCACATGTAACTCCCTCATGCAAGACTAGACAGGAAAATGATTTTGTAGTTCCACACTTTCATAGGCATGTTAATTACCTGTTTTGCTCTCCCTAGCTGAGAACTTCATCTTCTTCAAGTAACTTATCTGGCATTATTTAGGCTTTTAAATGAACAAATCAGGTTAACGAAATGGAAGTCTTGTATCAGAAAATAAACAATGAAACTCCCTCTGTTTAAAAGAGATTTTTTTCTTGAAATTATGTGCTCAGAGTTACTCACACCCTGAGTAAGCCCAAATTCATCCTCTACCTTGGAACTTACTATGCTTGTTACTATATATATGGACCTCAGATAGGCTGTAATTCAATTTCAAACAGCTGCTGAAGTTTTTCTCTTGAGACTGGCTGAAGCTCTTTTTAGCTCAAAGACACCAACATCCTTTCTATTTTAGACAGTTATATTAGGTATCCTAAATCCTCCCACAGGAAGAGGGAGTTTGCCACAAAAAAATAGTATGTTTCAAGCGATAGATTGCTTTAAATCATTAAATACTGAAATTTAAAGTAAACTACCATTGGTATTGTACTTTATTAAGCTATACAATTGTATCTCCATTTTAGCTCTCCTTTTTGACACAGATTACAGTGAGGTGTTAGCAAAGGACTACTACATTACAATGATTATGCAAGCAGCATATTGCCATTGTAGAATATTTCCTGAACAAAACAGGGTGTTAATTGAATGTTAAATTTCTGGATTTGGCACTTGGAGGCTTTGATGGGATTGGAATGAATGGTAGCCTCCTGGGAAGTAGGAAAATAATAGCCATCATAATGCTACTAAGTGCACTACAGACTGCTGATTCAAGGACACATGCAGCAGTCAGGTGAATTTAAAGCCACTATATTCACATCTGTATGCAGCAGGAATCACGCAAGGCAATAGCATAGGGAATGTCTCTATGAATAAAATATAATACAAGGCTGTTTCTTAGCAGGGAAAAAAAACTGTAGTATGCTCTGAAATAGCTTGTGACTGGGCAAAACCTATGTTCTGTGCTAGTTAAGACATACTTTTCTTTCAGTCACTTACCTCTTGCTTGGTATGGTTACTGTGCAAATTAGGGATCTTTGAAGTATATTGCCTGTGTAGTGTAGCTGGAACTGTAGGATCACTGGATTTACAAAGCTCTGTTTCAAGCAGTAGCCACTGTCTAGAAGCAGGCTGGCAAAGTATGTACAAGAAGGATGGATCCCAGCCCAAACTTGCATACAGATTTCCAATGTTCCATAATATCACCAAAACCGGTCACATTGTCCCATGTTACACCATCCCACTAATTTACCCCAAGGTTATGTATCATTGTTTGCAGTGTTCTATTTATGGAGGAACAGACTGAAAGTACTCTGATCTGGAGATTCTGTATGCTGTGGAACAAATACCAAGCAATGCACTTGTTGAAACTGGCTTTCAGCAGTGCACCAGAGGTGCTGAAAGGTAGCTGGATGTGGCAGAGCCCTGGGGGTAGCTGTACAGCGAACACAGCAGTAGCACAGGCAGGTATGCAGTTAGTACCAGTAGAAAAGACCTCATGGAGTCTGCTGATGACACAAATTTTGCAATGCCACTGTTACACAGGTGAACTGGATATCACACAAGAATGGTATGACTGAAAATAGCAGCAGTGGGTACTTGAGGTAATTTGATAGTACTGAGTACAAGGGACTAACAAGAATCTCAGTTAAACTGGGCATCCAGAAGTTAGAAATTGTACAGGAGGTATGGGATCAAGCACTTGTCAGCTGTGGAGGAAGTAAGGAAAAGGAAAAAAAGTAATTTCTTGTGTGGGCAGACAGATATGGCTAAAATACAGCAAGTACTAAGCAGAACTGCAAAAGGCGCTAGTCCTTGTCTTACAGGCTCTGAACAATTGTGAACAAATGTTAAAACATAAAGAATTAAAACCTGAGGAGAGCAGAGAGGCACCATTATCAGGGGAAAGTCTTCAATCCTAAGAGAAAAGGTTAAAACAGTCTGTCTTGTTTAGCCTAACTAAACAAGGGCTGAGAAGAAGTATGATTCCTCTTAGAAAACACTTCAGGGACACACCAGGAAGGGAAAAGACATTTTTTAAGCTAAAGGATAATACTGGCACAGGAACAAATCAGTATTAATTGCCTCAAATATATTTAGGCAGGTATTAGAGCATGATTTCCATCAGAAGAGAGGTCCTATAATATTTTCCTCAGGGGAGTAGCTAGGGCATAAAAATACCCCCGAGCAGTTTCTATATGAGATTTCTTTTGTTTATTAAAGGATTAGATGCTATATTTGCACACCACAACAGAAGACTGCTTTTTATGACCCAGAAACTCTGAGAATCCTGCCCAATTTGTATACTGGCAACTGTATATAAAATCAGGACTTAAATTTTAGCAAGATATATTTAGTCTTAAGAAAATTCATGTCTGATTATCTCTCAGAGCATACTTTCTAGCCATGTTAATTTTCAATTAAAAAGAATGGGACACCATGTATTTATTAAAACTGAAAAATACTGTTGAAGGTTATCCTTGAATGCATTGTCTTGTTGAATCTCACTAAATGGAAGATGTCAGTGTTAGGTCTTCCTCATGCCAATCCACAGGTACTTTAAGTCTCAGATACATTTGTGCTATTAATATGATCAATATGATGGACAACAATTTTGCAAATTATAAACCAACCCTATCACGCATTCTTACTCGAATTTAAAGCATTTTATACAATTTTATAGAATCACAAAATGGTTTGGGTTGGAAAGGACCTTAAGATCACCTAGTTCCTACCCCCTACCATAGGCAGGGACACCTTCCACTACACCATGTCACCCAAGGCTCTGTCCAGCCTGGCCTTGAACACTGCCAGGGATGGAGCATTCACAACTTTCCTGGGCAACCTGTTCCAGACATTAGAATACCAATTCCCACCTTAAAAAATGTACACTGGAATTAAGGGTTTATATTTTTCTTTTATCCAAAGCATTGATCAAAGACAATACTGTAGTCCAGCTATTTTGTATTTTCACTGCAAAATGCTAAACCATAGCACTGAATGTCATGTTTCCTTATGTTGACTGAAGAGCAGACATTTTCAGAAAGTGAATATTTGCACAGCCAATGAACATCTCATAACATGCAGTAAGACATGTAATGTCAAATTTGCATGATCTATTATCTTTTATAAACAGCTAATGTCTCTCTCATTATCCCCTTTAAGAGGCTTGTTGTTGAAGGTGTTTTTTAAGAGTCTCATAATTTTCATTTGATAGGTTATAAACATAACAACTTGATCTGGATATTAGCTTAAAATGTTAATCACATTTCAGATTGCATAGGCTATAAATCAGTGCTCTCAGCATTTATACATAGTACAATAAGGTGTGTCCCATTTTAAAGCATTCATAACATAAATTTTGTGTTGAATGAAAAAGTTTGATCTGAAATTGGAAATGTTAGGATGAGTAGATGCTACTAGGTCTATTTAAACCATAAAAATTGCATCTGTGCTACAGGGCTACTTTTGGATACCTACTCATAGTCAGGAGGACTAGAAGGTGTCTAACTCTGTATCATCTTTATCTATATACTGAAAAGTATCGTTAAAAAACACTATATAAAGATTCAACTTTTAATGAGAGCTTCAGGTATTTGGTACTCACATTTGTATCAGACAGAATGATTTGTCTGTGATTAATGCTAATTAATGTCTGCTTAGTTTTTCCTGTATAGCAATTACCAGTTATGTTATTACTTGAATTCTCAGGCTCACCTCATTGGAGTTTTATCTCCTCTGATCCTGCAAACAGAAACTGGTAGTGAACAGTGAATAGTACATTTTAATTTCCCTGTTCAAAACCAGAGCAAAATACTCGCTCACATTCACAAAGCATGAGTAAATAGAGAGGGCTCTATTCTGTCCACTGTGACCAGGTTCAGGCTGGTGTAACTTGGCACTTCTAACTTCTAACTTAACCTTTTGTACTGGAACTAGGTTATCAAGTTCTGGGATTCTTTTTCAGCTGAAGCTGGATGAAGTATACACAAACACTTTGCAATATAATGAATGGTTTCAGCAGGCAGCCTTCATTATTGCCTGGAAGACTAAATGAGCCCACAGCAATTGTTTACTGTATTTCAGACATTTCCTGTAGTAGGCATAAAAGTTCATATAGTGTTTCTACTGATTTAACCTTGTTTATTTATATATAGTAATCTAAGCAGCTGCTAAAAGCATGCATTAAACTCAGGCACATTTACAGTAATAGGATGCAATAAAAGATGGACTGTGTATTACTATGTATTACTATTAATTTTGAATGGATTTAAAGCTAAAACAATGCTTTCTTTCTAAGAATCCCACTTCTCACACTAGCTGTACACTCATGTAATTGCAATTATTCTGGTTCAGTCTGCCCCAGAATAAGTATGAGGCAGATGATCCAAGAAAAAGAAGAAAAAGAACATGCAAAATTAAAAAGGTTGTTCTTTGGGGATTTTTAGACTTTTTAGCTGAATTTCCAACCTTACAGGCTCAACAAGGCAACTTTACAATTTTGGCAATGATTGGTCAGATTTGGGGTATTTGGAAATGTGACTGCTCATTTGCAGATTGACTCAGCGCTGAGGTTACTCATTTATCACACCTTGAACGATTCAGCTACTGCACTTGTACAGTCCAGCTGCACAGTGCCAGCTGAACAAGCTCTACGCTTCCCAGGCACTTTGGTTATGGGATGGGAGTTTGCACTAAGGTACATGCATCATTTTATGCCTCATTCCTAAAATGAGGCACTGAAGTACATGCATCATTTTACCATTTCTAAAACAGATCTCCTTAGTGCAAATTCTTGTTCAGAGATTAGTACTGATGCTTTATCTCTAGCCAACTATGAAACTTTCTTTCTGATAGAACCACATATATATATATATACATTCATCCATTACTTTAGTAAAATATTATTTCTTATTAAGAATTCAGGAATTACTTTTATCCCTTCATTTTCAAACTACAGTTGAGCAATTGGAAAGGAGAGACTGGTACAAGTATCTTAAGCTGACATAGTTATTTTGCCCCTGGTTTCTTTTTCAGTCATTTTACCTTACTGTTTCTGCCCGAGGTTCATAGATCATTCTGGTACCAAATCATCACAACAGCAACCAAAATGCATTTTATGAAGCCAGGAAGCCCTCAAGAATAGCACAGTGGTTAAATCACTGTTTTTTTCAGCTCATTGCTTTAATCTGCTGGGGATATTTCCTTGGGCTCTGGCAGAAGGTGATGTGCATTTCATGAAATGCCATCCCTGCTGATGTCACTGATGCTACTGATGAAGAAAGCAGCAACATTTCATACTGCATGGTGAAGTTTAACTTAGAAGGATGGAGAGAAACTAAATACTAATAACGGCAGAAGAGGAGAAGAAATACCCACATTCCCATCACCCAAGCCTTTCTAATTGTTGATCCCAAATTTGGGAGTTAGAGCAGAGTGAAGGTTTGTGAGCTGCTGTGACAGCCACAACAGAAGGAATCTGTTCTCTGCAGCAGTACTTGTTTCTCCCCTCCCCAGTGCAAGCTATTGTATGGATGATAAAAAAAAAAAAAAAAAAAAATTTGNAGCAGAGTGAAGGTTTGTGAGCTGCTGTGACAGCCACAACAGAAGGAATCTGTTCTCTGCAGCAGTACTTGTTTCTCCCCTCCCCAGTGCAAGCTATTGTATGGATGATAAAAAAAAAAAAAAAAAAGATTTTGGAATTTGGCAGGCAGCACAGGTATTTCTTGTACAAAGAGGCCTGCCAGTCTTGCAGACAGCTTAAAGAAAGACTTCATTAAAGCTTGAAAGCTTTTGACATCTGGTGCACCAGGAGGAGTGACACCTTTTCACCACCACCCTCCCCAACAGTGACCTCTCTGCTGAGCACTTGCATGTAAGGTGTTGTACACATCCTTGCAATGGAAACAAGTTGCGCCAAACTAAAACGCAGGTGTTCAACTTCAAAAAACAGTGATGGTGAGAAGACTGTTGACTCAGGCTGTGCAATTTACTGTCAAATAATATTTCCAGGTAAACTGATAAACTTGCCCCACCACACATTCCTGCTTTCCCTGCTCACATGAAAACTAGCATGAACCATAGTAAGTCTGATTGCATGAGTCTGGAGGGCACAACATTCTCTTTGCTTGTGGCCTTCAGAGGACGGAGCAGTCAGATCTCTCTGTAGAGGGCACAGGTGTTTTCACAGAGGCCTACAAACACCAGACACCATGCTGAGTAAGGCTGGTGCAATACGTGCTCTCGAGGAACACAGGTGGGAACCACCTGGGCAGAGTCTACAGAGCTAACCCACAGGACTTCATCACGTTGTTGAGGGGGATATCTGGAGATGGACATAAAACTCCCCAGCTTTTTCTTCCCACCCACTTCCTCTGAGCTTTACAGCAAAAGACGCATGATTTAGGTCCATACTTACTAACAACTTTAAATACTAAACCCTGCAATACTTATATGCAGTCATGGTGAATTTTACCTTCTGCTGGAACCATCTTATGGATTGCTGATTTTGAGAGCTCTCACTCTATAGTGAAAACAGGATAATCAATGAGAAATTATATCAAAACAGACCAGAAGTGTGCAGACAGGAATGGCTTGAACTTTCCAAAGCTTTGGCAGATCTGCTTTTATTCCGAGTAAATTAAGGATCTGCATGTATTTCAGGCAAAATGAGGAAAGGAAGAGAACATCAGTATTTATTTTGACCCTCTAAGTATTCCTAGTTATTAAAATTACTACTGTGGCTGTGAATCACAGCATTTAAAGCTTATATGTGTAAATCTACATTTATAAATCTTCTTCACTTATGATAAATTAAGCCCTGAAGACACCAGTAAGGTGGAGTGATACATAAAGGAGCCAAAGAACTGCTGGAGTCAATGCAGAAAGCAACCTATGCAGGGTGAGCATGACTTTAATAACAAGCAGTACAAGTGAAGGTTATAAAAAAGATTCTGCAAACACTAATTTGAAAAATCATGGCAGTCAGGGTAAGTTCCTGAAGACTGGAAAAAGGAAATATAACCCCCATTTTCAAGAAGAGGAAAATGGATGACCCAGGGAACCACAGACCACTCAGTCTCACCTCTGTGCCTGGCAAAATCTTGGAGCAGATTCTCCTGGAAGGCATGCTAAGGCACATGAAAAACAACGAGATGCTTGGTGGCAGCCAGCATGGCTTCACTAAGGGGAAATCCTGCCTGACCAAATTGGAGAGACATCAATTTGATAGGTGGGGCACTCAGTGGATAAAGAACTGGCTGGGTGGCCACATGCAAAGAGTTGTGGTCAATGGCTCAGTGTCCAGCTGGAGGCCAGTGATCTGTGTTGTCCCTCAGGGATCAGTGTTGGGACGAGTCTTGTCCAACATCTTTGTCGCTGACATGGACAGTGGGATTGAGTGTGCCCTTAGCAAGTTTGCCGATGACCCCAAGTTGTGTGGTTCAGTGGATACGCTGGAGGGGAGGAATACCATCCAGAGGGACCTTGACAGGCTTGTGAGGTGGGCTGATGCCAACCTCATGAAGTTTAACCATGCCAAGTGCAAGGTCCTACACCTGGGTTGGAGCAATCCCAGGCACAGCTTCAGGTTGGGCAGAGAAGAGATTCATTGCAGCCCTGTGGAGAAGGACTTGGGGGTGTTGGTCAATGAGAAAATGAACATGAGCCGTCTTCAGTGTGTGCTCACAGCCCAGAAAGCCAACTGTATCCTGGGCTGCATCAAAAGGAGCATGACCAGCAGGTCGAATGAGGAGATCCTGCCCCTCTACTCTGCTGTCATGAGACCTCACCTAGAGTATTGTGTGCAATTCTTGTGTCTTCAACATAAAAAGAACATGGAGCTGTTGGAACAAGTGCAGAGAAGGGCCACGAGGATGATCAGGGGACTGGAGCACCTCCTGTATGAAGACAGGCTTGTAAAGTTGGGGCTGTTCAGTCTGCAGAAGAGNGTGCAATTCTTGTGTCTTCAACATAAAAAGAACATGGAGCTGTTGGAACAAGTGCAGAGAAGGGCCAAGAGGATGATCAGCGGCTGGAGTATCTCCCATATTAAGACAGGCTGAGAGAGTTGGGCTGTTCAGCCTGGGGAAGAGAAGGCTGTATGGAGACCTCATAGCAGCCTTCCAGTATCTGAAGGGGGACTATAGGGATGCTGGAGATGGAATCTTCATTAAGGACTGTGATGACAGGACAAGGGGTTAAAATTTAAACAGGGAAGTTTAGATTGGATATAAGGAGGAAGTTCTTTACTGTGAGGATGGTGAGGCACTGGAAAGGGTTGCCCAGGGAAGTTGTGAATGCTTCATCCCTGGCGGTGTTCAAGGCTAGGTTGGACAGAGCCTTGTGTATCGTGGTTTAGTGTGGGGTCTCCCTGCTTATGGCAGGGGGGTTGGAACTAGATGATCTTAAGGTCCTTTCCAACCCTAACTATTCTATGATTCTGTAATTAGAATTTATCACATCAGTCTTTCACAGACATATACACATGTGTAACTTCAGCTGCCTGCAGTTCAGTGTATCTCCTCACATCCCAGCATCTTGCAGACAAGCTGGATTTAAGACGCAGCATTTGACATCTTCAGCAGTCTTACTACCTTGAAAATATAAACCTCACTTCAGTAAACATACTTTGATTTGTGTTGTAGATAAGCTCCTACTGAAGCTTCTCATTGAACCTGAGAGTCTCCAGATTAAGCTAAGTCCTTATTCATCCTTATGTCACAGATCCTTATTCATCCTTACATCACAGCAGCACATTTTCAGGCTTCTTTATTTTTTTTATGTAGTAGATTGTTTTTACCATCAATAAAAGCAAGGTTAGCCCAATTGCCTGTAATGATTGCTCTTGTAACTAGCCTCAGTGAACACAAAGTCATTCACAGGAGGGAATGCAATCACATGACAAAGCTAATCGTTTTGGTACTCTGTTTGGAATTTTATACGCGTCAATTTTATTAAAAAATTTGTAAAGATGTTTATTAACTACAGAGGGAAGGAAAAAACAAACAAACAAACAAAACCACAAACAAACCAACCAAACGAACAAAAAAACAACCCCCCAAAAAACCCAAAACCTCACACAATCAAACAAGATTAGCAAGACACCACAATTACATCATTGCTGAGTTCACAATAAGTTGCTGTCAACTCTTCCAGTGCATGCAAAATAGAAAAGGGTTTTACAGGCTTTCACCATCTCCTGACAGGCAGGCAGCTAATAATTAAAACAAGGCTCCTTTCTGGGTCTAACTTCTCCCAGGGATACTCTTCAAGATGACAGTCCTTAGTTAATTCACAATTAGAACAAGTTTTCCCTCCCAGTGTGAAAATTGTGCTCCTTCTGAGAAACAACCAGAGAGGTGAGTTTTCTACTTTGTACTCCTTTTTCCAAGCTTGGCAGGTAACTCAGGGGCACTTGGGCCCTGTTTGACATATCAAGTATTTGCGTCACTAATCCCTCAGAGATTTTTAGCAGCAGTCGTTACTGGAAGTAGACACTGTATTGATGTTTGTGTTATGAGAAGCACCCACTAGATAACCCTGCAGGGTCCTCTTAGGCTTTGTATTTGATGTTTTTGAAGAAGTAACAAAAATTTGGAAGTATTACCATTCCTTACCCCCAGATTCTTATTCTAGAATAGCCAAGTGGTCATGAAACATGAAGATGAAAGATGGGTGTAGGAGATGTTTGTCTCTAGTTTGGAGCACACAATTAAACTGCTTGTAAACAACAGGTGAAAGCAACAGACCACCTAACTATGGTCCCAAGGTAGCTAAATGAGGCAGATTGAAAGTGAGAGCTTCAGACACATTTAATGAGTGAATGTTGATGCTTCCAGACCTACAGGCCAGATGGTCCTATTTCTACAAAGCCCAAGGATGGATAAAAGTAAAAGCCTCCAGGTGTCTACCATACATTTCAATCTGTGATAATATTCAAGAAATGACAAGTCTGATAAATTACAACCCCGGAGGCAAAGTCAAAACCAGAGAAAATTCATAGAAAAGAAGCAATTTATGAACTGACTTATGGAAACAAAATAGCAATTAAAGCTACTAAAGTTTTCTTTCTCCTTTGGACTTATACCACCTGGCTTGTCCAGTTCCAACATTAATGCCTGTTATGTTGTGTACTGAGGTTTTATTTACACTAACATTACGTATGGCTGTGCTGCTACAGTATGTCTCAAGCAGATGGATCCTGTGCTTTTGCAAAACCCTATTGCAATAGAAAAGGGTCAAGACCTACATTCCAGGCTGACTGAGAAAAAACCTGCTGCAGAATGATGATCTGGGTCAATAATAATTTGGGCATATAATATTTTAAACACCACTCTAGGCAGGTGTGATTTGCTAATTTCAGTTCAGCTGCACCAGTTTTCATCTGGAATGCTTTTACATTAGATTGGGGTTTGTTTTGGTTTTGGTTTGTTGTTTGTTTTTTTTTTTGGGGGGGGGGGGGGTTTGGGTTTGGTTTTTTT
>NDXB01011113.1:6126-21791 GCA_002631895.1 Agapornis roseicollis
TTTTTTGTTTTGTTTTGTTTTGTTTTTTCATATACTAATCTTAAGAAATCTAGGTGCCTGTTCAGCTTTTTATGTCATCTGGCCTCTACAAATGTTGTAATGAAAGGAGCCAAATGCAGTAACTTTCTCAGAAATAAAACATTATGGAATATTTTAGTAGAGAGTTTCATTGTAATGGAAGTGTGGTGTGGTCCAGAGTGCAACGCTTGGCACTTGTTAATAATGAAGCATAGAAGAGGTTACCAAGTAACTGCTGTTATGAAAGTTCACTAGCACTAAGAGCAGTGCTACTATCACCAAACTTCAAGGATAACAGCAGACTATAATGAACCATGTTTTTTAACAGAAACAACTTTTGTGGTAAAGATATATTTCAAGTTGAAAGATTATTAGGGAGAAATGAGGAGAAATGTTTTCATATTCAGAGCTGAAACATGTTGCTTAAAAAGCAGTGTTTTTGAAGAAGTTCGTGTGTTGCCCAGATACAAGTGCTCTGGGCAGATATTTACTAACGGCTTTAGCAAAATAGAAGTAAAATTTGTCTCACACTGGTAGAGTATGGTTTCCCAGAATACTTCTGACAGCAGAAGGACTTTATTGGATTTTGCCTTAGGGTGTTTGTTTCATTTTTTGTTGCTTTCAACAGAATTGTTCATGCAAGCCTGGGTTATTCACATGCCTTGGAGTTATCGCTCTCACCTAGACTTTGCAATCAGTGGCACAAATTCTAATACAGTCAACTGCTCACAGAACTATGAATCTGAAAATTCATAAGCACCTAAATATACCTGAACCACAGGTTAGAATCAAGTAGATATGTAAGTTCTTTCAGGAATAAGTATGGCTTTTAGTCCACTCCTGTTGGAAAGGGGTAAAAAAATGGTAAAATTCTTCTGAGCAATGGAGATATGAATAAAGGTTCATGGGTTCAATATTTTAAATGCATAATACAAAACTGATTAAAAAAAAAAAAAAGGAAAATTGTTCAATATTTAAATATTTTTGTTACATATTTCTGTCTCTAATGCTTCTCAGGGCTGTGTTACAGCTTTAATTTTATTGATTCTTTTATATTTTGCCAGCACTAAGCAGATGGATTAAAGTAGTATAGTGGAGAGGACATTCTGTTTTTTTCTACATCACAAAGGAAGGGAAATTAACACATTTGATCTAATGTCACCCATAGCGGTTGAATGTTTCTTTGCTGGTTTCAAGGTTCCTTTTTTAATGTCAGTTGCCATAGAAAACCATATATAATAATGACTATAAGAAGCCACCGTATTTAAGAACTTTCCATTCCTTACTCCTAAAAAATGACAATTGCTCACACATATAAAACCCAAACAAGCAAATAGCAACAACAAACAAAACAAAACCAAACCAAACAACCAACCAAAACAAACCACAAACCCCAGACTAAGATAACTTTCAAAATACTCTTTTCAGAAAAATGCAGGGTTTTGTTTTTTTTTTATTCTGGATCTGAAGTTATGGTCCCAGTCTGCTAAAATACTTGCTAAAATACTTACTCTATGCAAAACAGATTCAAAATCAGATTGAAAATCAGGGAGAGACTAAATTTAATTTCACAGTGATCTTTTTTTTTTCTTTTTTTATTAGTGTTTTTCTCATGCTAGAATGAAATTAAAATAAACTCTGACAATTCACATAATCTCCAGAAGTGAATATCTTGTTTCCAGTCAGACTATATTTTTAGTTTTGCTCACCACAGTGTCTGATTTTCTAGTTAAGGTTACATCTGTCAGTTTGGAAGTTGTCCTAAAACTCAAAATGCATTTGATAAATCTGTATTACAAACACTGGAGCTTGACATCCCAGAAGCTTTGTTGCATTGCCAGATACATAAAGGTCTCTCAGCTTTACATTTTCTGCTGTGTGAAACTGATGTAGATGTAGCTCTTGAGGAACAGGATATCTACCAGTTGGATTCCCTTCATCCCTGTCCCTGAAAAAAGGTCTTTCTGAACCAAGTTTTCTCCTTTTGTGAATCATAGTGGAAGAAAAGGGAAGAAATATCATCGTATGATTATGTGATTCTAAATCCTAGAAAGGAATCAATTCTTACAGTCACAGCATTCTAAATAATAATAATAAAAAAAAATAGTGATTTTGATATGCACTATGACATATGGTATGAAGAGTTCATGTAGCTCAACTTAGAAAATGTGATCTCAAGTCAGATTTAAATAACAGCATATAAACATTGTATAGGACTTTATCAACTGTTAATGACAACTCCTATTTAGTTTTATCTCTACCTCCTTACATAAGCAATGTTCTGTGGGACTTAATCAGTACATATTGAAACCATTGAAAATATAACCTTTGGCATCAATATCCTATTGCCAATTACTAATTACAAATAAAGTGTAATTAAATATTTTCTAAATTAATAATAGTGATCTATTAATCATTACATGAGTCAATCATCCCTGTTCCTCCAAACTAAATTATGAATCTCAAAGCGCTGCAAGCTTGGCAGGCAGAGGAACTAACCGTGATCAACAGCAGCTCTCACCCAGGATTCTCTAAATATTCCTAATTAATTCCATTCACAAAGTACCGAACAACAGAAAGAGAGAGACGGGAAAAAAAAAAAAAGGGTTGTTCACATCTCAAACACAACCCCCTTCGTTAGTCCTTTTTCATAATCAATAATGTTGCTTTTGCATTGCTTTTAGCCATTATTGGCATTTGAGCATTTATCTGAGTCTGGGCTGCTTTCCCTTTGTTCTAAAAAGATTGAAACTTCTCTTACGAAGTGCACAGGTAACAATGCTCACTCATGGTAGAAATGGCTAACACGACCATTCACTTTTGAGGTATTATAGATTTCTGCTTATGAGAAAGGAATTCTAAATTCTAAATTGTGAACAAAACTGTAAAAAGCATGCCTAAAACCTGCCATAAATCAAAAAATGTTCCAACTATATCTACATTCTTAACCAGTTCAGAAGTTCTCTCTCCCCTTTTCCCCCATATTACCCCAATTGGGTGGTTTTTTTTTTTTTTTTTGGTTTTTTTTTTTTTTTTTGGTTTTTTTTTTTTTTTTTGGTTTTTTTTTTTTTTTTTGGTTTTTTTTTTTTTTTTTGGTTTTTTTTTTTTTTTTTTGGTTTGTTTTTGTTTTGTTTTGGTTGGTTGGTTGGTTTGGGTTTTTTGTCCAGGATTTAAAGCAGACAACCATGTCATCCTACTGAAATAACATTTTTTCCTTATTTTTGATGCTTGGAAGCAACCCAGATCTTGTGAGAAAGTTTCTCTTTATTAAGTGGGAGTTTGTTTGGTTTTTTACTTTTTTGAGGGAGTAATAATATAGAGAGACAGTATTGCATTTCAGATGAAATCTAGAACATTTTTGCTACATGTCTGGAAGTATCTTGAGACAAGCTATTTGAAATTTACCTTCTGGGGGGCCTGGGCGGTGTTGCACAAATGTTGCTTTGAACCGTAAAGGTTATAATATACTGTTTAAAATGGATGATTCATATTTTCCTCCTTTTTCTTCCAACTCCAAAATCACTGCATCTCACTTCTTATCTGCTCACATTTAAGTCTAATATCTTGCCAGACAGCTGTCACTTCTTACAGTTACTTTGAAAGAGCTGTGTCAGTACAGGACTGGGCACAAGCACTCTGTGATTTATAGCAGCAGAAGCAGTCTGTTGGCGGAATTCATTTAACTTGCACCATCTAAAAGATAAAACCTTCCTCCAGCCTTGTCCTCCAGGAGCCTTTATTGTCTTTGGAAGGGAAGCTGACATCCCTAGAAAATGGTTTATCTAGCACCAAGGTAGATATCGTATAATACCTACCTTGGGGGGGGAAAAAAATTGCTCCTTTTGCTTTGACTGCAGCGGAAACACAGGCAGTTGTCCAAGCAGTCATGTTACTTTTATGTAGCTGAAGTCTGATGGAATGGGTACAGACTTTCTTATTCAAATAGCTAGGAGTATGTACTAATCATTCAAGTCAGAAGTGAGACTTAAGCAGGAATTCTTTGGTGAATATCTTAATTCTTAGCCTACTTGAATTACACTAAAAATAAGACCTGCATGGCCATGCAGGAGAGAGTAATGTTGCTTTTGGCTTCCCCGCATAGGAACATGGTGACAGCGAGCAGTGAGCAGACCAGAGCTCTTTCTCTTACAGAGGGAGGGCAAATTTTCTTTTCTTTTCCATAAACTGACAGCAATGTAACCCATGAGACCCTTCCATCTTCCTGATTGACGAGCTGAAAAAAATGTTTCAGCTCTATTGATCTCCTTTACCTGCTCAATATGAGGGAGTAGATGAGGGGCATGTTGGGGGGCGAACAGCAGAGTGAGGAATGAACAGACCCGAACTCTGTATGCTTGGGTAGCAAAAGACAGACACAGGAGTCCTTCTATTTTTATTTTACATTTGTTCTTATTACAAACTATGGAACAAAACGGGAGTTAAGGTTTCCTATCCAGTGTGCTGGGAGCTGAGGCAGTTAATGACCAGGGCCCTGCGTTTGGCTTATTCAGGACAGCCTTTACTAAGCGGGTGCAATGCACAAGGACCTGAACCAAGTCATGGAGCTGATTATGAATCTGTTGATTTCAGAAGGCTTTGGAGCTGTTTCTTAGAGCTTAAGTAATTCCTGTTTACCCTTGCAACATTCAGAAGGGCAAAGAAGGAGCTGTGAGTTCTGCACAATGCACTCCTTGTACAGCATAGGTAGATCCAAGTTAATTATTTCTGTTTCACCCTGACACATCAAAACAGTCTGTTACAAGTCCCTCCTTCTCTTTCACCCACCCTTTAAAACAAAAAAAAAATAACACCATTCTATTTAAAAGGCTCAAGGATGGCACTTCAGCAGATGGCACTTCAGCAGTGATTAGTATCTGGTGGTCAGGCCTGTACCCTGTTATTGCTTGCTATTTAAGTCTACCACTAATATTTTATGACTACATTTGCTGTTAATGTCAGCTGAGCAATATTTAATTCCTTGATTCACAAACTGGGTCTTGACAACGAATATACTTTTTCAGACCCCATTATGCTTCCAGTGGCATTTGCAGCTTGCTTTCCTTTTTATTTGTTCTGCTGCTGGGAATCAGGGTTTACTGTAAGATGTCCAATGTTCATGAGCAATAAAGTCATAAAAGAATTGAAAAAGGTGATAAACAGAAGATATTCTTGGCTGTAGCATAGCTTATTTAAGAGAAAGCAATGGGCTTCATTTCCACTCAGACATCTTGTTCTTTTGTATGAAAAAAAAAATCTGTTGGCCTATGCAGGGCTTCCCCCTGCTCCATCATCTGAGGGTAATGGCTGACCTAAATTTAAAAACATGCTACCACAACATTCTTTGAGTATCAGCCTACAGTTAAAAATGTTCTAGAATGTGCCAGATTTTAAGGGGTTTTACCTATGTTGTTATTTCCTAAACTATGACAGTTCTTGGCAGTTACAGTCATTGGCTTCTTTTCAGACTTGAAATTAGGATTTGTAATATCACATGTGTGTTTTAAGTAGAGTTTAAATGGTAAACAGAAAGACAATCTTTTGCAAGCAACTCATTGCAAACAAGTGGACAAAGACCTTCAAGAGGTTTTCTAATCCAGTGTCTACCAACTGGCGGACCACAGAACATGAAGAATGATCCACCAAAAAATTTTAAAGCACCTAAGACCTCCTCATTGACTCAAGTAATCATATGAAAGAAAATAGGAAAAATAAATATAATAAATGAAGACTCAAATGACAACTTTTTCTCATGGTAAATCAAAGTGAATATGGAAGAAACATACAAAAGGCTCTGTGGCTTTTATGTGAAAAAATGTTGCATAGCTCTTAAATGCTTTTCAGAACATTTATGTGATACTTAGATTAACTGAATAAAAGGATCAAGCTATGACCTTTCACTTCCTAACTTATCTTAAAGATCACCAGTCATGACATTTCCACAAATTCAATGGGCAATCTGTGCCAGTGATTCAACATTTCCTAATAGACATAAGCTATACCTTTCACTGCAACTTGACTCCACCACTTTTTGTCTCACAGATCTGCAGAACAGGTTATTCTTCTTTCCCTCTGAAACAGCCAAAACTGCACAACATTCAAGTTACTCATGTGCCTAAAAATGTCCATTTACCAGAATGTAATTAAAAATGCTCATCTTACATAAGCCAAGTACTAGCATTTGCCTTAGTGGGACTACAGAGGTGACAGAAGATGAAAGGTTTAAAACCTGATTAACCAGAAACTATACACTCAGAAATAAACAATCTGCTGCCCTTACAATATTCACATTTGTCTGGAGAGAAGTGGAAAAGGTTCAAATATACTAATTTAAAACTTTTTTTAGCAACATCACTGTGTTGCCTCTGGCAATATTCTTATGACTGTATATATGTTAATATATATTTTTATTTCAAATTACTTCCTTTTCCCTCTAATTGTGTCCTGCAGATTTTTATGCCAGGTAATTAGTTCTCTAGACTCTTAAAAAATTGTCAGGTTTTGTCTAAAAATATGTTTAATTGTACCTTTTTGGAAATGTTGCTTGTTACTGAAAAAATTTATCAGTAGAATCAGGGAACGAATTTTAATGATGATTGCTATTTGAATGGAGGAATATTTTTAGCTAAATCTAAAATGCAAAACGGCTTTATGGTTTGATAGAACCTTAAGTGAGTACAAAACTGTAATACATCTACCAAGCACAGATAACACATTATCTTAATTCAAATTATGAAGGTATTTATAGAACAGGCCAGCAAGTGGAAGTACATATTGTGCATAAATCATGAATGATAAGACTAAAATTTTTAAAATTAAACTAAATAGACAGTCAAACAACTTTTCATGTACAGTCTTATTCATTTTAACTGTCTTGCCAAGAACTGTAAATGCTTCATTCCACATGACCTTATTTATTTTCCTGGAAATAATAAGTATCTCTCAATTTTAAGAAAGACAGGAAACAACTTTACTGTAACTGCTGGGATACATTTGTGTCTCAGTTAATCAAAATGTGTGTACTGTAAACTTAATGTTGGCTCAGAGTAGAAAATGGAATTTTCCAGAGACTTTAGTGATATGAATTGTCATGACTCATAACACATTCCGATAAATAATCACTGCCTATGGATAGTGTATTGTAATGGATGTAGAATGCCTATTTCAATGGACTTTGACCCTGGTATCTTTTATGTGAACTCCATATCATGCAGTTTATTTTCATAGTTGAAATATTACATGAAACCATAATATTTACTGTTACACATTTGTTCAAAGTCAGTGTAATATACTGCTACGTGACACTCGGGAAAAAAAAGTGAGGTAGCTAAGAGAACTTGTATGAAACATGTGCCTTTTGATATATATATACTACTTTGTAAGCCCTACTTATATGGGTAAAGTGTTATAAAAGGAAGTATGTTTTTTTTCTCAAGAAATATTTAGACAAATACATTGTGTGACTGTAATGACAGATAACTTCTAAGGTGAAAATAATCTCCAAACCCTAAAGATAAATTTAGAGAGAAATAACAGAGGTAACCAATGGCACTTTGAAAGAGTAGATGGTCTCTGACCCAGAGATATCACTAGTGGAGGTGAAGGAGGGGGTGAAGGAGAAATACTTGTCCTAGGGTCCTTTTAAATCCTTCTTTGCCACTTTAGGATATTAGCCAGAGTGCTAAATACTTCTTCTTGTGAATCCACATGTTGGCATATTTGTACATTATGCACAAATTATTTGTACTTAGATTGGCAATCTTTACTATGTAGCTTTCACAGAGCAGTACAGAAATTACTTTCTTTTTGCATCTCTGTTGCTGGGGTTGCTAAGCATGATGGCTCCACTTGCTGTTCAAGCAGCAGGCTGTGGCATTTGTTAGTAAAATGCAGTTAGAGTTGACTGAAAAAATGTGAACCATGTTGTTTGAATTTTAGAAAGAAGTTTCTGCACGTTTAGGTTACATTTGCAAATGGGCCAGAAGCAGTAGGTGGTGTCATTCTCTGATGCAGCAGTTGAGATGGAAGTAATACTGGAGAACCAGGTGCAGGAGAGATAAGATTCAGTCCCTTTTCTGGCTCATGAGTTTTGTTTTTCTCCTTTCCCCCAAAATTGTGCCTTCTTTGCTATGCTTTAGCCTGTTTTTTAGGTGTGCTCTCAGGCTCTGCTTCTAAGGATATTCACCTTTTCTTGGAATGATTTATGGGAAAACAGAAGGAAGAAACACAGTGTTGTAGTTTAAACCCAGCTAGGCAGCATGTTCGCTCACTCAACTCCCCCCCTTCTTGCCCTCCACTCTTTCCTCCCCACTCCCAGAGGAGTGGGGGAAAAGAAAAGCCAAAGAAATGTGACTCCCATGGGTTGAGATAACAACAATCCAGTAACTAAGGTATAACACAAATCACTATCGCTATCACCAATAATAATAATAACGACAAGGAAAACAAGCGAAGAGGGTACAATACCACCCGCCAAAAACGAGCCAGACCGGGAAGTTCCCTCTCCTTCCGGGTAACTCCCAGTTACCTCCTGGGCATGACGTGCTATGGTATGGAATACCTCTTTGGTCAGTTTGGGTTCTGTCCCTCCTTCCTCCCGGCCCCTCCTCCTCCCCGGCAGAGCATGAGGCTCACAAAGTCCTTGGTCAGGGCAAACATCGCTCAGCAGCAACCAAAAACATCGGCCTTACCAGCCTTGTTCCCAGGTTAAGTCAAAACACCAGCTACTAAAGAGAAGAAAAACTGACTGCAACTGCTGAACCCAGGACACACAGCTTTTCATATCACCATCAGGCCGAGCGGATCATTCTTACTTGCCGTTTGGCAAGTGGGAGGAACCCACTTCCAGTGGGAGGAACCAAGAGACATTCACCTGCACACATAAGTGTACTGAGTACACATAAGTGTACTGACTATATGCAGCTTCTCTATGAACATAGAGATTTCAATCTCTGTCTTACAAACTTTTAGTAGAAGATTCCAAAAACTAGATGATGGGAGTGGAATTTGGAAGAAATTTTTCTTGCTGACTTCTACTGAAGATATTCCACTTAGTGGTAAAAATTTCTTAGGATATGCCTATAAATTTCAGAGCATAGAATACAGACAACAGAACAGTATTCTGTAGTGAGTCTTTTCTAGCCTGGCTGAGAAGCTAAACCCATGGTTTTTAGTTGTAAAGCCACATTGCATACACATAAGGCAATTAAGGATGCCTGTCTTATCCACTGCTTGGAAGGTTCTTCTCCATAAAGACTATGATGAAAATATTTTCCACAAGGTTGTTTCTTAGCCAGTTTCTCCCCAGCTTCTGCTGTTCCATAGGGTTACTTTGTCTTACTTGCAGAACTTTGTACTTTTTCTTCTCGAATCTTCTGCAGTTTCTGTTGGCCCAGTTCCCAAGTTTATCAAGGACTTCTGGACTGAGTCTCTGGTATTTTTTGATGATATTTGTTGGCCCCAGGATTGTGTCTGATCAACACAAGGAGCTACTTCTGAATTCAGGGCTTATATCTTGTGCTGAAATTTTCTGAAACACTGGCATCTTTGTATTCTGAACTTTGCTATACAAGTTGAAGCTGCATACCCTGAAAAACTGAGAGGCTATCTTGAACCCTATCTTATAATGTCTCCTTCAGAAAAGGAGATACAATTTCCTTCAGTTTTCTCATTTGATTTGTATTTCTAATTTGTTACACGAGTTCTCTAGTCAAAGGGCTCTTATATAAAAGGTTGGCAGTATCATGCAGTTAGGTGCATTCAGAGTATTTCTAATAACATAGACTCTTCAAAGATTTTATTTAAGATCCTGTAGGATAAAACACAAGGAAGAGATCTAGATGAACAGGCTAAGCATAAAATAGAATTTTATTTATTTACAAGAATTTTTACCTCCATATTGGGTTGCTACTTCCTACCTAATGCCAAGGAAGTTAAGAATGTTTTGGCCTTTGTTTTGCTACATATTCAGAATGTGGGGCTCTGAATGGCTTCTCAATTGCACTTCTGTTGCTTAAGTCCTGTGCTAAATCTTTGCCTAGGAATCTTCTCAAATTGAAGTCTGGGTGTATCAGCCAACTTCTGAAGAACTTACCTTACTTTTTCTGGGGCTGTGTAGACATCCATCTACTTCTACTGAGGACTCTGGCAAAAAGGTAGCTTCTAGTTTGCAATGACTGCTTTTAATGGGTTAGAAAATGTCAATGTAGATAAGAATCAGACAAAAATAATTCAACTCTGCCTAGAGGCTTATCTTAGCCCCAGCTACAAAACACTGGATAATCAGTTACCATGACTGTAACGTCATAGTGAGGATTCCAGGCTTTTGAAACAGAAGATTTACAGCACCACGTAAATTCTTCTGTGCATGCTATTGCTTTTGTTTCCTAGTACAAAGGTAAGGGAATCCTGTGAGTGTGGTAACTGGCAATGTTTATTTTGGGATATATTTCAGATGGTATATCCAGGTGGTGATTTCTGATTCAAAGCTGAGGTCAATAAAAAGTGATGGAAAAATGTTAGTAAAGTCTTGGCCAGAATTTATCTATGCCTTTAGGAATCTGAATAAGACTTTCCAACTAGTACAATATCTTCTTTGTTCTTCCTTGCCCAGCCTCTACCCACCCTCTTATTACATGGCAAAGAAAAACTAAAAAGAGAATATATACTCTAGTTGTTTTCCTCTGAAGCAATGATGTAATAGGGAGGAAAAAAACCCAAAATCAACAAAAAGCCAAATAATTCAGAGGGGAGGTGAAGCACAAGTGTACCAACTAGATGATACAATTTCAATTTTTCTGTTAAGAATCCACAAGTAAAATGGAGATGAACTAAACTGTTTCAAACCAACCACATCACAATAGGAAAAAGTAGGGAAAACATAAAAAAAAAACCCCAAAACAGAAGAAACAATAACCAATACACCAAAATTATATCCAGAATTATATTTAACCATCCAGAATTATATTTAACCTTCTTTTTATTTTCAGTTTAAAACAAAACGTGCTTTTTTATTCAAGATGGAGCTCTCCCAGTACTGGAAGTTGGTGAACAAGCAACAAAAATCTTAAGCTGAGGGTGCTTTCATGCATGAAAGATAGAGCAACAATCCATTACTAGAACAGGAAATATAGGAATCTAAAAATACAGTTGCAAAGATCTCTCCAAACATCTCCTGGAGGCTGTGCTGTTTTAATTCTTGCAGTATAAAATAATTGTTACCTGAGCTCTAAGTAGGGCACAGTCTGAAGCTTTTCATTGAGTATATTCAGCAAGAAAACTGTAAATGCAAAATAAAATCACAATCAGAACTGTATTATTCATGAATCAAATAAAAAGCAGACAAAAAGATGTCATCTTTTAGGTCAATATCTGACAACTGTAGTACAGTCTGTTGTTTTCAGGTGAAAGAAAAATAAAGGCCTAGAAAAAGTAAAATTCCAAAGGGCAGGAAAAAAGTTATTCTGAGTCTCTAAATATAGAAATCTCTCCTGTGCTTTTTTATAAAAGATAGGACCAGCTGCAAGAGCCATCCAGATCAGCACATTTTTTCATGATGTCTTGTTGACCTTTTCCTTTATATTGAACGCAAGTTCCAAAGCAGAAGGGATATGTATTGTTGCACATCTCTAATAAACTGGGCAAAAAAAAGCCCCAGATAAAGAATTAAATCCACATAATATTTCAAAATAACTGATTACTGATATACCCTTTTAAAAAAAGAAAAAAAAAGGGGATTTTGATGGCTACTACAATCACTTTTCCTTTGTTTGAATGAAGATGTATTGAAGTAACAATATTATCTGCAGTTAATTTGTGTATGTATTTTGGTTTGTCTCAGTGTTCCATTAAAATAAACTGGATACCTGTAAGTCAAGTGGATAGGATTTTAAAAGTAATGTAGATCTGGTTATGATTAATTTCAAAAAATAGACCTGCTGATAAGATCTTAGAGAAGAGAAACAGCAATTAAAATGAAAATGTATGTAATATTCAGGCTCCTTCACCTCTTCTTTGTATTTTATAACAACAAGGTTGAGCTACCAACAGCTAATAAAGAAGCCTAGTGGCTTACCTCCATGAATACTGAATAACACTCAGAAAGACGCCCCTTTATTTAATACCTCATGTAATCCATTTCAAGTACTTCTAAAAGATGGCTGTGCTTATTTCAGAGACTTATTATAGGCCTCATAGCAAAGATTCCCATGTCCATAAAAGGTATGCAGATACACCATTGAAACCCACCTACTTTAAGGTCAATAGAAGACATATTTTGTTGCATATTTCTACAGCATTTTCAAGAAGCTCCAAAGTAACTGGGAACTTTCCTAGCTTGCACTTGCATAGGTGATTGATTCTAGATTTAGGTGTTTTAGAGTCCTACTTCTGACAAGGATATCCAATCTGTGATCATACCGATTGTCTTCACTCTCAGAGGAGAGAAGATTATTTACAGCAGTGTAGGTAACACCTAAAGCTTAGAAAATCGTAGGATTTGCTTTCCATAGAGCTATGTAACTGGGCAAACTCCACTCTCTAAGACTTCAGTAAGCTCCCAGAATGCTGGGTTTGGTTATATCTGAGTTACTGGCCACTTGATTATTTTTGTTCTTCTAGCATAAGACAAGCTAATTCATAAAGTTTATTTATATTTATATGTGTGCATTCATATATTTAAGCATTTTCAAAATTGTGCTTTTTAATCTAGAAGATAAAATGAATACTATAGCCATATATTAGGACACATCAATTTTTTAAAGTCCCTATTCCCTTTTCTCTCTGGGCTGTACATTCCAAAGAAAATGACATCTGCATACCATAATAGAAAAAATGAGAGTATATGCATATAAGACAAATACATTTCATAATAAAAACATGATTTATCATAAAAATTATCAGGAAATTAGTAAAAAGAGCAGAAAAATATAATTACACAAGTGATTAAGATAAATAATAGGAAATATTTCAAATATATGGAGAAAAAGAAGTCAACAAATGAGAATCTAATGTTTCTCAGGGAGAAAAACGATAATTTAATAATGAGGACAGTTTATCTCAGAACTTATTCTCAATGGGGTACATGCACAGTTGTTCACACTGAACATTCATACCAAACAGGTGCCCACAGGAATGTTAATATGGGTGTTTCAAATCCTGGAAAATGTAGTAAAAAAATCGTGATGGTGCACTGACAACTATTTGTGGAAAATTCAGCTAACAGATGAATACAGATTAGTGTGGTCTGGATTCTTGTGTCTCTTTAGAAAAATACTGCACAAGAACTTTAATTCTCTGATGGAGGTATAAAAAAATACACTGAAACCATTACAGAAAAGTAATCAATAAAATTGTGATTATATGAAACAGAGCAAGAGCTGAAGCCTGTTTCAGATTGGTATGATATGGTAGCAATACAAACTCTTATTCACCATCTACTGGGTCAGATGCAAACTTCCATTAATGTCAGTGATGCAAGATAAAACTCCTGAAGCTTGAACACTTCAGTCAATATGTCGCTAGTGATCTATTTGTGCAGATAGCAAACGAGCTTAGATGAAGCGACCACTGAAAAGCCCTGTTATTACCTCTCATCTTTTTCACTCTATAAACCAATGTCATGTGAACAAAGAGTCATCCATAAACTCAAAAAATTTATGAAAAGAGGAACAGAGAAATCAATAAAAATATAAGAAGGCAATAAAAATAAAAATTGCTTAGAAAAGGAAAGCTGGGGAGATATAGTAAATACCTTAAGCACATCAATAAAATGAAATGTATGCTTTAAAATATGAATGAGAATAAAATAAAATATAAGATTAAAGGCATATTTCAAAATATGGATTTGAAAACTAAAAGCACTCCTGTATTTTCTGTCAGGGCCTTAAATATGGGATTAATTAAATTTAGTGTAATTTTAATCCCTCCAAAATGTATTTTGGACTTTTTTTTGAGGAGTGGCTTTGGGTTTTTGGCCTTAAAACTTTTGTTTGTTTTCTTGTTTGGTTGATTTTATTTGGTTTTGGCTTTTGAAGTTCTTAACAAACATTGTGCCTGTAAAAACTGGCAGTAAAAATAAAAGTGTCATTTACAATTTCATACTGCCAGAATCTGGGGCTATGGCAAAATGACAACACTAGAAGTAAAGTGCTAGGGATTCAACATAAAAGATTTAACTTGTCTGTAGCACTGCTCAGTTTGTGGTAAGAGTGCAACACATGATAATATCAAAGTGTCTGAATAGTTTTTACTTTTTTTTTTTCATTAGCAAAGTTCTCAGTTTAAAATTTTAGGTCCTAAAAATAAGGTTACAGATGCTTAGTACTGAAACTGTTGTTGGGCATTTTAGCCTTTCACAACATTAGCTGGGCTAAGGAACAGATGTCATTTGCATAGAGCTGACATTATTTTTAATGTACTAGTGAAGAACTGGATGAGGTTTAAAATTAAAATCGAAAGGTTTTCTATAATTTAGAAATTATTATAAAAAAGGTACAGAGAATCTACCTGTTTTGTATGTCAAAAAGAGAGACCATAACTAAAACCTTTAGGAAGACATATTAAAGGATTTAAATAAAATTAGTTTGTAAATAGAATTTTCAAACATTCTTCCTCAAGAAAATATCTGGTAGAGCTTATTTACCAGAAAGTCTATAAAGTAAATGACTGAGAGGCTTGGTTAAAACAGAAAATGGTGTCAGGGGAAAATCCTCCTCTCTGCTCTGCTTAGTGTTTGGTATTGGAAATAGTGATGTGAAGGCTTTTCTTCCACATAGCAGACAGGAGGTGCTTTGGTAGAGGCCACCATTAGCTTTGGTCATGTTAAGGCAGCTGAGTAGGATATGGAAGAACATGAAGTATTTGGAAGGCAGACGTAGGGACTGTGAGAATGAAGACCTTGGGCCCACTGTAGGAGATGATCTGGTTTGAGACCATCTTAAGAACCTAAATGTACAAAAGTCCATGGAACCTGATGAAAACCATCCATATGTCCTGAAGGAGTTGGCTAGTGAAGTTGCTAAGCCAGTTCTTTACCTTTTTTTCTAAATGGAAGAGACATCAATTTGATAAGTAGGTCACTCGGTGGGTAAAGAACTGGCTGGATGGCTGCATGCAGAGTTGTGGTCAATGTCCAGCTGGAGGCCAGTAATGAGTGGTGTCCCTCAGGGATTGGTGTTGGGACCAGTCTTGTTTAACATCTTTGTCGCTGACGTGGACAGTGGGATAGGTGCCGATGACACCAAGCTGTGTGGTTCAGTGGATACGCTGGAGGGAAGGAATGCCATCCAGAGGGACCTTGACATGCTTGTGAGGTGGGCTGATGCCAACCTCATGAAGTTTAACCATGCCAAGTGCAAGGTCCTACACCTGGGTCAGAGCAGTGCCAGGCACAGCTACAGGTTGGGCAAAGAGGAGATTCAGAGCAGCCCTGCAGAGAAGGACTTGGGGGTGGTGGTCAATAAGAACAGGAACATGAGCCGACAGCAGTGTGCACTTGCAGCCCAGAAAGCCAAGCGTATCCTGGGCTGCATCAAAAGGAGTGTGACCAGCAGGTCGAAGGAAGTGATCCTGCCCTTCTACTCTGCTCTTGTGAGACCTCACTTGGAGTATTTGTGCAGTTCTGGTGTCCTCAACATAAAAAGGACATGGAG
>NDXB01011114.1:8342-19860 GCA_002631895.1 Agapornis roseicollis
TTTTTTTTTTTTTTCTTTTTGGGGGGGATGTGGGTGGAGAAAGAATTTGAGGAAAGAACTGGAGGAAGAAGGAGTCTGAAAGGGATATCAAGGCAGATTAAACTGACAACTGTGATAGCCAGTCAGGCACCAATCATAGACTCATAGAATAGTTAGGGTTGGAAAGGACCTTAAGATCATCTAGTTCCAACCCCCCTGCCACAAGCAGGGACACCCCACACTAAACCATCTCACCCAATGCTTCATCCAATCTGGCCTTGAACACTGCCAGGGATGGAGCACTCACAACTTCCCTGGGCAACCCATTCCAGTGCCTCACCACACTAACAGGAAAGAATTTCTTCCTTATATCCAATCTAAACCTTTCCTGTTTAAATTTGAACCCCTACCCCTTGTCCTGTCACTACAGTTCCTAATGAAGAGCCCCTCCCCAGCATCCCTAGAGGTCCCCTTCAGATACTGGAAGGCTGCTATGAGGTCTGTACAACAGCAATTGTTTAGGAGCTCATGATCAGTCCTGAAAACTAGTACCACATGGCCCTCTTCATAACAGAGGCTCACTTATTTTGTAAAGCATTACCCAAGACAGTATTTACAGATTTTACATGTATTTACCCAAAGGTTTGTTGTCGCATATGACAACCTGGAAACGCCCCACTGGCTCATTTGGGAGCCAGTGTCAACCTGACATTCCTGAATTGGGCTCTCCCTTCCCAGGCAGACTGATGTACCACAAAACTACTTCAGTCATGCTACTTTGCCAGCTTCAGCTCTTCTAGGCAAACTAGTTTGCCCAGCTCAGCAAGAGGTCTAACAAGACCGGCCCAATTCCCATAAAGGCCATCAAAATCACATTTCAGCTTCAGCTGTACAGCCTCCAAGGAAATAAAACCAAATTTGTTTGTTAAAGAACTCAAGCTTCAGGCACTCAAAATGCTGCACTCCAGCTTTGCTACACAGACAGAAATCTTTCCGCACTACAGTAAACAGCAGAAGTCCCTGGGGAAGGCTGTACATAGCTTGTTCCACAATGTCAGCATGATGCCAGCCCCAGCAACAGTGCTTGGAAGTCGCAAAAACGCTATGGTCTTTTATTCAGTCCAAAGGCTTTACTTACCCTCTCATCTTTAAACAGAATATGCTTTGTTCACAAGTAGCTCTAACCCCAAATTGTCCAAGAACACACACAAGAATGGCTAAACAGCCACGCAAACACTGGACAGATTGGCAAAAAATAACTGGAAGCATTTCAGCTGACACAGTCAGCAAGAATTAACTGTTTGCAGTTGTTCAACTGCAATCTGTAGTCACTGTAGCCCAGACATTCCTATGGCATCTGGCCCAGCCTAAAGGTCTAGAAGAATGGGTATGAATAAGGAAGCACAAAATCCTTCTTCTTTGTAGGCAGAAATGCACACACAGTTAATAGGAAAGGGTCTTGGGTGATAGGGAGTAGGTGTCTGAAGGCGGGAGAAATCTCAAGAAGATGTAAGAAGGTAACAGAATGGCAACAAGTGTCAGCTAGAAAGATGAATGAGACTAAACACAGATGCAATTCTGTGGGACTTAAGAGAGGGTAAAAAATGACCACAAACAAAAAGATAGACAAGAAGCAGATGTGGCAGAGGGAAAATGCTAAAAACTCTCCAGAACCTGGAATAGAGAGTAGAGAAATTCCCTGGAAAAAAATGTGGAGATCAGCCTAAGACCCACTGCCCAGCCCCTGTATGTGCTCTGAGTAACTTTTTGATCCTTCCAGATAGCAGACACCCTACCTCTACAACAGAGTTACTGTTGACTATGTTGACGCATGTTAAGGCTTATCTTTTAGGAGCTGGAGGCTGCAAATATGCCTTCGCCTAGGCAAACGCAGCATTGCTGCCATCCTAGGGACACATGAAAAGGCTTGGAAATATGTACTGAACTGGGGCAGACATCAGTGCTATAGCATAAACACAAAGGAGAAGGCTTTACACACATACACCAGATCAGTAATCAGCATCTGCAAAAAAATCTATTATGGCATTGGAAACCTAGTGATATGTGTGTCCCTGATTACCCTATCTTGAAACACAACAGACTATTCCAAATCATAGCCAAGATCTGACAGCCAGACAATCTCCTAGCACAAGTCCAGCAAAGGGGTTGAGTGAGCTCAGACAAGCCTGAGCTAAAGCCTGCTTCCACCAGGCAGAGCTCAGCAGCAGAACTGTGTAGCATACTAGAAGCCAAACAAGCAGGTAGACTTCTGTATTAAAGTTCATGGTCTTTAGGGAGAGACTACTTTACCTGCACAGCATCCAACAGAACTGGATACTGGTTTAATTCCAGCCTTGAAAGAACTACCAGCATTTGCTTAATGGGAAAGTGTCTGAGCCTGGAACTCTGCAAGATTACTAACAGCTCACATGCCAGAGGAAACCATGCTGCCAGAAAGTAGAAATCATTTTTCTCTACCCTTCTCTTCTGTTCCATAGGAGCCCAACAAGGGGAAAGGGAATGCTGAACAGGAAGTTTCTTTTTAAGCAGCAGCTGTTTCATGCTTTTGTCTCTCCTACCCATATTTCACAGGATGGATACTGCAGATACCAGCTTGGCTTGGCAACAAACCCAAATCAACCACAACCTGAAGATGCAAGAACAAATGAAGCAGAGAGGCAAAATCAGTCTCACAACAGATTGCCACACCACTATTCCACTGTGCTAAAAAAAGAACCACATTTCTGTCATCCAAATCCACCTACCCATTAGGGGAACAGGTCAGAAACACTCAAAAAAGGGTACAGTCATAAGAAACTCTGTTTACAGAACAGTGGCCCTTTGTTGATGTGGAGAGAAGTCAGTTTTCATTCCTGCAGTGTGGCAATATCATGGCACACGGAACTGCAAAATCATGGAATAACTCAAGTGGAAAGGGACTGTGGCAGGTGTTCAATACAACCTGCTCCAGGCAGGATCTGCTATGTGATCATATCAGGTTGTTCCAAACTTTATCCAGTCCTCCCTCCACACAGGATGAAAAAATCTGAAGATGGAGATTGTAAGGACTTCCTGGGCAATTTGTTCCAATACTTGACTGTCCTTGCAGAGGAGAAAAATTTCCAGTATTGAGTCAGAACCTCTCCTGATTCAACATATGTCTCATTTTCCCATCACACCTGCTCATCTGTGAAGAATTTGGCTCCACTTTCTTGAAGTTCTCCTCATAGGCACTGGAAATATCCCCTCAAAACTTTCTTCTACAGGCTAAGCAAGTCCAGTTCTTGCCATACATTTAGCCCCCATTTCCCCAGGACTCCTTAACCCCTATCAGCAAAGCTGGAACCCAGCAAGTCAGCCAGTCTTCAGTCCATATCATTGCAAGGGAGTTAGTCTGCTCTAGATGCAGATATTGAGTTTGTCCTGGTTGCATTTTGTAGGCTTGTTGTCAGCCCATTTCTCCAGTCTACCCAGGTCCCTCTGAATGACAGCTCTGCACACACACACCCTCCCCATTTGATATCATTCCAAACTTGAGGAGGTGCATTCCCTCTCCTCATCCTCCAGGTTACTGATAAAGATGCTAAACAGGAAGAGTTCCAGAACAGATCCCCTGAAAAATCATACTTCTAACCAAACTCTGGGAATTCCTAAGCACTATCCTTTGAGATCACTGACCCTAGCATCTAGTCGTCCACCCTTCTAAGCTACAGCATTTCAAATGAGCCAGTCCAGCTGATGCTACAGCACAGTATGCTGCAGGCTGAAGTTTGACACAGATGACACTTACTGCTCTCTTTCTATTAACAGATCTAGCAGTTTCAATGCAGACAGCAAACACGTTTGTCAAGCAGGATATACCAAGGGTAAATCATTACTCTCAGGATTTTTCCCATGCTCCCTCCCAGAATTACATCTCTTTTTCTTCCCTCCTCATCCCCACAACCATCACTACATGCAACTCTCCTTTCTAAGCTTTCTACCAAGCTAACTCCCAAAAAGTATGGGGAACAACCTTGATCCTAGATACAGCTTTTCACAAGAACATACTACTGAGGAGAAAATCATAGAACATGTGTGACTCCAGCACCCTACAAGAGTACCCTGGAACATAGTCAGACCAACTGATACAGTTGGGCTTTGCTGGGCACACAGAGGCTGTTTGAAAGAAAAAGTCCTGGAATCACATATTCATTGAATGAAGTCCCGTCCCCCCCCCCATTCCTGCAAAGCAACAAAAGGAAAAACAAGTAAAAGAAAGAATAGCAGTTTAACCAACACCAAGAACAGACATTCACAGACAGAAACATCTTTTGTCATATCTCCCTGACTGACAAGTTCTGATATGGGAGAACTTCAGCAGTTCAAAGGGATTAATCCAAACCCAAGCTCTATATTAAATCATAGAATCATTTAAGTTGAAAAAGACCTTTAAGACCATCCAGTTCAAATATTAATCTAGCATATCCAAAGAAATGCTTGCAATTATAATGAAAATAAATACCAAGAAACTCATCACTGAGTAGAAGTATGTTACTGCATGCATGTTACTCCACTATTTTTTTGTTCTGCCCCTTTAAGAATTGCCCCACAATTTAAGGATTTTGGAAAGTAACTCCCTTGTCTTACAGCCGCTGAAGAATAAACACTATATACATCACATCCATTAAAATGGGGGTAGGAGCAGAGACTGCTGATGTGATTGACAACAGGTCAGTTGAAGAACCATACAAAAGGCCCACATTTCTGCAACAGGTAAAGAATTGAGACTACCCACATTTGTTTTCCAGAGATTCCTACACATACACACACACACACACACACACACTAGAAGAACAGAAACACTTCAATTATCCCAAGGCAAGTACATATACTGTGAGTGTGAGACAGAACTTCCTGGTTGTGATCTAGGAATCCTACCTGCCAGAGCTGGGATGGTGACTTTGTTCCACTCCCATGGCTGATCATATTCATCTGCAGGCCTGTCATCATCCTGTGGCAATTTGCTTTCTCGTAAACGGTGACTCACTACACTTTCAGAATCAGATTCCACACCACTGCCTTCTGGTTCATAGGGTGTGTCATAGAGCTGCACGTTTTTTTGATAGGACTTCATGCCTTCCTGCTTCTGAAACTCTGTTGGCAAGAAAGAAAATTGTGTCAGCATCACTGATAACCATGCCTTATTACAGTCAGTAATTCTAGACATTCAACTTCCATCCAGTCCTTAATATCCACATAATTATACAAATGGCAAGCTTGCATAAGACTCAAAACTCTACATTTGGTAACTGGCTGGAAGCAAGTTTTCTCTGGCTAACAACTGTAGCACACACAGTATCATGCCTCCAACAACTTTCCCTATCTTGCATAGACCCAGATTACAGGAAGCACACCATCCCTGGCAGTGTGTGTGTAAAGCACACTTGCAAGGAACTGTAACCTGAACCTGCAGAATGGAAATTTGTGTATGCAGTTAAGTCTTTAAGATAATATCCTTCATGGGTGCAATTCAAAGATATAAAGATCACAAAAAAATAAATGCCACAGTACAACACACTAATAAAAAATTCTTTGCAGTTACCTCTACAGAATATCAGCAAAAAATTACTAGGACTAGAGTAAGAACAGAATACCAGCAGAAAATAACCTAGAACTAGAAGAAGAACACTAAACAAAAGCACTGGTAACTAGAGCTCAGTTCACATTGTATTAAAACCCATGTATTTCTATAAACTAACACTGATCTTATGAAAAATAAACATGTTGAAACTTCATAAAAAGGAACAATATACTGCCCTCATGAATACAGCAAACCAGAAACAAGGTTTTGTAAGGAGAAGCACAGCTAGCAAATCAAGGGGCAAGCTGTCAGGCCTTCACACTGGCCACAGGGGGCCTACACCTTGTAGTGGGACCCTACCAAGAGGTGGGTCCTAACTATGAGTAGTCTGCACACTCTCTAAAAGTAGTTTGCAAGGGGTAAGCTGGTTTATAGAACTGGAAAGAAGCCAGTGCAGGGCTACCAAAAGAGCACGGTCCAAGGGTCTATGACAAGAAGAGATGGTTTTGTTACTCTGGTAAGGAGAAGGTCAAGAGGGGTATGTGACAGCAGCCCTCAGCTGCCTGTGGAGCAGTCAGAGCCCTTCCTGTGCATTGTCAGAATATGCCATAAGGAGAAACAGATTTAAGATGCAGCTTGAGAGATCCAAGTGGAACATTTAGGGAAACTTCTCCCACTGGTCTTTTAGCACAACCCTAGGATAGGTCATCATGTAGGTCATGGGAGGAGTCTCCATTCTTTGGAGTTTGCAGAGCCTTGGCTAGACAAACCCACAGTCACTCCATCTACTGATACAAAACTGGACATAGTGGATGATAGTGCAGATGGCTGTGCCCTCATCTAGAAGGACCAAGAGATACTGGAAAATTGCTAACTGGCTGAAAAGCAGCTCAGCAGAGAACTCTGGGGTCCTCTATGACAGCAAGTTGAACATGAGCCAGCAATGCCCCCAATTACATGGGGGGCATTACACCAATTACCAATGGTGTAAATTCAAACAAGATAGGTCATGATAATTCCTAGTTATGAATGACAACCACATTACCACCTTTCAATACAAGCAAAACCTAGAAAATGGTATCTTAAAGGACAACTTATTTGAAAAAAGTGCTTTAAAGCTTTTTAATTAAAACACAGTCGTCTTTCACCTATCTTTTGAAAAGAATTTTGCTGAAGGAAAAAATGATGTATTAAGAAACACAGCCAACACTCTCTCAGATAAATTCTCTGGGATAAAAAGATATATATTTTTTTTTTAAGTCAGAAACATGGTATGTATCTGTTTTTCAGTACTGTGAAGCCAGCCACTGATACACCAAGAAATCTGCATTTCTGAGGAGGAAAAGCCACAGTTCTACTAAATCAGAGACTTTACAGAAAGGACCAAAGCACCACAGCACACAGGAAATATTGCCTGTAATTAGAAGATGGTATGCTACTGATCCATAATTCATGCTCAATTAGAAAAACTAAAAATGTTTGATCCTAAAGCAGAAAAGTTTCTCTAGGCAAAACTAAAACTTAGGGAGAGTGAAGAAGTGGAAGAAGGAGAATATATCTATACACATATATAAAAATATATGTGTGCATACATATACACACACATACTTGCACACAGCCTTTTTTATAAAGCTTCCCACAAATTTGCTTGAAACTCCAATTTTTTACTTAATACATGGAAGAGTATTTGTAAAATTTAATTTTAATAGAAGTATAAACACCAATAGTTGCTTTCAGTAACAGACAACAATGTTCAATCTGAACCACAAGTGTTATACCCAGATAGTTTAATGTAGACTTGATATCTGAGAATTAGATAGTTGAAAGCAACAGAACATTAATGATGAAGCATTTCTCATGGTTTTCATGCAATCTCTAATCAACAACAGCTCTGAGTGCTGAAATAGTCTGGAATGGCCAGGGAGCCCAAAACTGTGATAATTTCACTTTTTTTTTTTTTATTTTTCATTTTTATTAATTGTATCTTTTGAGTTCTTACTGCTGACACAAAAGAGTACATGTTTATTCATTTTATACATACAGAATTATGCTCAATAAATGATTTAGCTACTAGAAGAAATAACTAAGGTTTTGAAGTAATCTTTTTTGCTAGCTGGCTGAAAGACCCTCACAAATAATTCTTATTTTCACAGATTAGCAGTTATAACAGAATCAGGCTCCAGTGTAAGACCAAGAACCTGACAAGCAAGGTACAGAAACTGAGACACCTGAGAACACAAGACTGAATTTGACATTCTTCTTCCTGTTTGATAAACAATTCTGACAAACACATACAGAACTGAAGAAGCTCCACAGGGGAGCAGTTAACCTCATGATAACTTTCCAGAAACCACACTAAACCTCTTAATAGTCTCAATTCAGCAGCATCACTTATAGATGCACTGTATTCCTCAGTTGAGTTTGGAGTAAATTAGGGAAGGTATCAAGAAAACAGAACAGCTAAAAAGCCAACAAAGGAAACTCTGAAGACAGTAGTATCTGCTCATAGAACCCAGTAGGTGAGCTTCTACAGCTTTCCTTTCAAGAGGAAGCAAGACAACAAAACAACCAGATTCTTCCACAGCATACAGATGCCAAGAGATATTTCCTTCATCTCAAACTAAAGCATGCAGTAAGAAGAGGTCAAACAAGGTAACTGCACTCTTAAAAAAAACTCCTGTTTTCCCAAATCAAGAATGCCCTTAAGTTTCACCAGGCAGTAAAAAGCTTAATGTTATTTTACAGCCCTTGTACAACATTTCTTTGGATGAAATATGATACAAGCAACATGTAGGAGTCCTGCAACAATTGTGTAGGGAATTTCAGATACAAAAAGATTCTCTCAAGTTAAGTACTCAGAACAGATTTTGTTTTCCTGTCTGGTGAAAGACACTGAGCTATAAACTTTGTTGGGCAAGTTGGGAAGTGAAGGCAGGTTTCTGCATCACAGTACAAACACATCTTGCTTGTCTACATCCAACATGCAGAAAGAGTCTTAGCCTGCAAGAGACAAAGCACTAAGTCATATAAATCCCTTGATTTTTATAACCTCCTCTGTTCTACTGGAAAAGCTTTTAAATATTTTACCTGCAAGGAGTTCACAGCATCTGTGGTAACACAGGCATATTAGTTTCTTTATCACTCGAACAGCAACCAGTAATTAATGCATGCTCCACTGAGAAATAGAATTATAATGTAATTAGATACAGACACATTAACTAATCAAGTGCTTTCCCCTACCAACAAACCTTATCCTAGTGAGACAAATCTGACTATGAAGGTAACATGCTGAAAACAGTATTGACAATCAAGACCAACTTTTGAAAACCTAGCATTTATAAAAGCCCTTGAATGAAAGTACAATGACTCTTCCAGGTCATTTGTGCATACACGTAACTTTGTTCCTTTCTGAAGGAAGTCCAGCACATTGTTTAGTCATTTAACACATGTTAATTTGTAAACATGGTGCTAGAATAGGATGGTACAAAGCACAGCTGTCAGTTTTAAGAATTTATGCAGGTCTCATACAGATGAATGTTGCTTCACTAATGTTCTCTTCCCAGAGGTCAGCTCATTTAAACAGCTTCAATCCTAGTGACCTGGATTTAGTTTCCTGCTAACCACATTAAAAATGCAGCCTCCTATCAACTACACAATATGCAAAACTATAACCAACCTGGATCAAATAGCACTGTGATGCTATTTTCACTTAGTGCGTTTACATCATTCTAATCTATGAGATAATTCCAGCTGCAAGGATCTTAGTGTTGAACAAACTTTATCTGGAAATCACGGATCTTTCTGGTATCAAGTTTTCAAGGCACACAAATAAACTAAACATTTATCATCAGAAAGATCTAGATGTTTAATTAAAGCAAGCAAACAAACAACAATCCCTTGTTTGAGCTCACTATTTGCATGTTGTTTTCTTGTATAAACAAAATGCCTCAGAAAGAGGGAGTGTTTCAGCTGTTAGGGAATAGACTAACCTGTCTTCAACTAGAACAGTCAGAGCAAAGTTATGAGCAGCACAACTTCTGAAATGTGGTTTCAAATATTTCATATTCAATAGCCCAAGAGTCTGCAAAGTGTTTGGAGGACTTGCTGCAGCATGCTGGTTTTTTACAGATAAGCCTGGGATAACTAGAAGAGCATCACACTAAAAATATAAATGAAATGAAAAAAACTAAACCAAACTAAACTAAAACTAAACTAAACTAAACCAAACCATAAGGCCTGTTCATGGACTACAGCCACTTGCATTCCTAGTACTCTTATGCACCATTGAAAATCTGTAAATAGAAATTTGGGAAGGATCAGAGTTACACTGAGGTACTGGTGAATATCTGATGCATCTCACCAGATATTATTCTGACAGACTGGTTGTCTCTAGCAGAAGGCCACACCAGAGCAAGGTCTGAACATACAAAGCCAAGTCTCATATGGAATTATTCTTGCTGTCTATCAGGGTACAGGTCTTGCTGAACTGGCCCAAACTTCTGCTCTCCACATGCTCTGCTCTTGAGGCACTGAAGGGCAGTGAGCTGTTTGCATGGAGTCTATGGGTAGGCTACAAATGAACCAAAAGCTTGTCACTTTACCAGAGGCAAAGGCAGATGCTAATGAAAAGATCACCCTGACACAAGAACATTTGTTCCCACTGAATCCTCTCCCTCTCCATAAACAGACCAGAAATACTTCACCAACTACTTACTTATTCCAAGCCTCACCATCAATGTTTCTTTTCACCATCTTGGCCAAGAAAACCTGGAAACATTTTAGAAGTCACGCTGCAGAATTCTCATTGTACTAGTGCAAAGACTATTCACCACAGAAGCTAAATTTTACCTCTGCTCAAATTTCATCTCAGGCCATCAGAAGTCAAGCTGCTTTCTGCTCTGCTTCAAGGTCCAGCTGGATGCCTCCAACTGCTGGGACACAAAAGAACACCAACAATATTCCAATATCAGGAAAGGTTGTTTTCCTTTGAGACTGCAGCAACTGCCTCCCAATGCTTATGATTCCAGATTTTGCTGCAGGAAAGTTGGGTATGAGACAATCTTCCATCATTTTTGCTTCTGAACAGAAGGCAAGTGACTCAGAAATGAGCCACTTTCCAGGAATGAATGACATACATTTATTTCCCTGCCTTGGTGTAACAGCTTGGCATAATCTCTTGATGTGGAAAGCAATGTCTTGGAAACAGTCTGCATCATGGAAATCTTACTGAAGTCCAAGTATGATTCATATCCCTAGTAAGAAGCTTTCAAACCAACTTTACATTCCAACAATCCCAATAAAGAAAGGCAGTCAGAGCAAGGGCAGGAGGGAAGAAGTCCCTTTATGAGAAGTATCAATAAATCAGCAAGAAAAAACATTATTATCTTCCACAGAACACATGTGCTGAGCTAAAATAAACAAGCAAGCATACTCTGACAAAGAGAACAGGAAGTACAAGGTTTTTTTCAGAAGAGGGGTGGGGCAGGAAAAATGAGCGAGGGATGATGGTGGCATTGAAAGAAAGATTAAAAGAATACAAAACACATAGGAAGAAAATAAAATCTTGGTAGAATTCAGGTGGTGCTGCTTCTAAAGGCCATGAAAACTGTCCTTGGAGACATACTTCTTTAATGGCAGAGGCAAGCAAATAAAAAAGTCCCCTGAAAGCACAAGTTTATTCTACAAAACCTTTCCTCCTCAACACCTAATTCCACAGAATCACAGAATCACCAGGTTGGAAGGGACCTCTAAGATCATCAAGTCCAACCCATGCCCTACACCTCCACTAAATCATGTCATCAAGTGCTATATCCAGTCTTTTTTTGAACACATCCAGGGATGTGTTCACCACCTCTCTGGGCAGACTGTTCCGATATTTTATTATTGTTTCTGTGAGAAACTTCTTCCTAATACCCAGCCTGTACCTTCCTTGGCACAGTTTGAGACTGTGTCCTCTCGTTCTGTCCGTTGCTGCCT
>NDXB01011115.1:5171-33330 GCA_002631895.1 Agapornis roseicollis
ATCTACAGAAAAAAAAAAAAAAAAAAACAGTTAACTACCTGGTGGAGGAGAGCATGTCCTTCACTGTTACACATGACATTAGGAAGCATTTCTTTATCAAGAGGGTGCTCAAACACTGGAACAGACTTCCTAGAAAGGTGGTTGATGCACCAAGCCTGTCAGTGTTGAAGAGGTATTTGGACACTGACCTTAATAACATGTTTTAGCTTCTGGTCAGACCTTAAGTGGTCAAAAAGTGATCAAACAGTTGGACAAGATGAACACTGTAGGTCTCTTTTGACTGAAGTTCTATTTTATTCTATTCTATCTTTTTCATCTCGTCCATAACCCACTGGAAGAAAAAGCCTCCACAAAGTAGACATTAAGAGATGCAACTAACATTGAAAAACCACCAATAATAGCAGAAACCCATAAAGTATCTCTGGATTACCTTTCCAATAGATAGGAAATATGTAGGAACAGATAGCTTGGAAAACATCAAGTGTCCACCTAAGAGGCTAGTAGTGTCTTGTGATATTTAAACGGAAGCATATTGACTGCTCCACTTTTTTTTTTTTCACATTTCAGGAGTATCACCCATGCCACAAAGGACTGTGGATAATTAAATGCAGTATGCTTCCAGAATTATACAGTATGCTAATGCTCAGGCCAACACCCTGTCTATCTAAAGATGAAACAAAAAGAAGCAAAGAGGATCACACAGCTGCCTGCAGAAGCTTGTACAAACTCCAGCTTTTTTGCTAATGCAGTCCCATGAGAACAAGAAGCTAAAGAGGAAAAATTTTAAGCACAAAGTTTGGCAAGGAAGGACAGAGAGAAATGTATTTTTTGGAGTATCAGCCTCTTATCTCACTGCACAAGACTACAAAGTATATGTCTGTAAGATGCTAGGTAGAGTTGTGAAAGGATATTCAAGCTATCTCTGTTAAGTTAGCTTGGATATGTGAAGCAATGCTGCCAAGTTACCCTCACATTTGTCCAGAACTAAACACCATCTCTTAGGAACACTACATAACACAAGCCAAATGCCACCTCAATGGAATAGAAATTCCTCAAACACCTGTTAATTCAGAATGAGCTTATGTCCGGCTACTCAGTTCTGCATTGCACACTCTTCATGGGATGATTCTGAAGGGGTTCCAGCAGGTACCAACATTGTATCTGAGATCAACTCCAACCTTGTTTCTGCTCTGAAAACCTTCCCAGAAAGCTGTAGCAAGTTCACGTCCTCAAATCCAAACACCCATTTTCAGGAGTAACACAGGAAACAGATGGATCCTTCAGTCATTTCTCTGGAGGTAACCCACACCCATCTCAAAGATCAGACTTCCAGAAAAGAGAAGAGGAATGGGAAGTTTCTATGCTCTTGCTCTTTTCGGGTGGAGATAAACTTTTGGGTTCATTCAGAAGAAAAACACCCTGAACTTGCACATTATAGACCTTACCCATGTGGTCATGACCTCAGCTCTACTCCAGCTGCTTCACATCACTCCACATTGTGCTTAAATGCTCTTTGAGGATTTCCTCTTTGCATGGATTTGGAAGTGAAAGTAGACTGTGGAGTTTCCAGGATGAGTTTTATCACTTACCAGTAGGGAAGACTGCTGGGACCTCCCAAATGGGCAGTTTTGCATCCCTGCTCATTGGATACTGCCAAAGAAACAGCTTTCCTCTCCCTCTAGCAGCCATTTTGTTTGTGGGTTTAGTAAGGTATAGCAGAATTTCTCCACCCATTAATCACCTGTTACTCTGTCATTTGGCCTTGTATCTGCTTTTATGATTTAGTCAACCTGTTTGTATGCCTGCAATGAAACTTGGTTATCATGAACTCCCTACATGTCCACCCTTAGGTTTATTAATGTACTGTATTCCTATAGTACAAAAGGAGGGCAATGCTTCCTTGGGTTTGTTTTTCAAAAGAATAGTCATGAAAGATTATCAGCTGAGGCTATAGATGATTGCAACCAAGGCAAGGCAATGCAAGATTGCTGTGTTTGAATAGCTTGTGAGTGGTCATTACCAAGAAGATCACCCTGCAGCAGAGACACTCATGTGAAAGTAGGCTTTGAGGACACACCAAGGATGAACAGACACTATAAACAAGTGAGCCTGCTCTGAAAGTAACAGAACCACCATAAAGAGGAGATGGGGGGTGGTCTCTCAGAAATGGGACCTAAAACCTCTCAAGGCAATACTCAAGGATATGGTGTAATGTGTCAGTCTCTCCCTGAAACAGGCACCTACAATGCCAAGGCCTGGCAGCAGGATGGGACTGATTACAATTCTGCAACATTGTGCAAGGCAAGGCAACCTGTGGGATAGTCAGTGTATATTACCTGAAAGAAGAATTTTGCCTTTTATATTTGCCCTTGCCCTATAATCTTGGGTTAGACGAAGAACATGCTCTCAGGAGCAAAACATTTCAGAAAACATTAAAAGTAGCTATGGTTTATGTATAAGAAAGGACATATTTCTGTTTCTTAAAGACAACGAATAGTTGACCATGACTTACAAAGCTGGACCATAAAGAGTGTTATGTCAAAAAACAAGAGTTGCACTACCCATGGCAGCTTAAGTTATAGCCTTGAGAAAAATAAGACCCACACTTTCATATTTGTGTGAAAGTCTCAGCACTAGCAAAGATTCAATGAGTGAAATGCAGACACCAACGGAAAGAAACTACAGATGATAACTTACAACTTAGTATGAGTTAAGCCACCAGCATTCAGCAAGTATGTAAGGTGTCTAAAGTCAGCAGTACACTTGGCCACCAGCACAAGACAGATCACACAAAACCACAGAGAAGATGAAAGCACAAGTATAAAAACAAGTGGTTTTATCCTTCTTACACAGTGGCAGTATCCAGCAGATGTCTGCAGAAGTACAGGAGCAGCAAACATTACCTGTGCCAGAAAAACAGCAGTCAGAATCAACACTGACACCTTCTGACACAGGCAGTATTCCACACAGCAGAGAGCTGATGTGCAAGAACAGTACCAAGTGCTGGCACAGCACTGAGACAATTTCAAGTAGGCACAACATGCAGAGGTCAGCCAAGACAGTGGAAAAGATGCTTTCCAACAGGTTGTATGTAAGCAACCTCTGACCCAAGCAGATGGAGATTAATTATGACATTGCTGGCATTTCTGTAACAACCTACTCATGCCTCAGGCTGGAAGATGAGGGTATATTTGTTTGAGGGCTTTGATATGAGATTGGAGCATTGTGTCTCAATTATCATCCATCAGCCTCACAGCTAGAGATGTCCAGGTATATGAGCTCAGCCTATAACTATGCAAACTAAAGGTACTGAATTCTTTTCTTCATATTGCAGACCAGAGAAAGATGAATTCCTGGTGATTACCACAATCTGGGGACACAGATGGGAGCTATATGCATAATGGTTTGTTAAACTGAAAACTTAATCTTGTTTCAGACCCGTTAGTGAAAAGGGCTATAAGGTACATAACAGTACCCTCTGCTGAAAATAAGCACCTGAAGTCTTTGCAGGCCAAATTTCTGCAGAGGAAATAAAAATTGATGTAAATTGCCCACCTTCTTCCAGGGCTCCAGAATGGTAGAGCATTGACTTAATGAACACTGTGGGCTTGGCAAAACAGGAGTGATCAGGAATTTCTAGGTCCATGGAGTCAGTTAAAGAGCAACATATAAATGCAGAATTATTTTGCCTAGTTCTGAGAATCATTTATACAGTTTGTAGGTTCAACAAATATCTGTAAGAACTGAGCAAGACACACTTTAGTTACTGTATTCTGCCAACCATGAAAGCAGCTTTGGGGTAGATAGGCTTGCACCATGTTGTACTAGGTCCTTCACTGGTCCTAGGGGTCTGAGCAGCTGAGTCAGGATATCTTCGTTCTTAGCTGAGGATAAAGAGTATTAACTTAAAGAGTCCACAGAAAAGCCAAGGAAAAAGCTGTGAGCCTATTCCAACCACAGCATGATCACAAACTAGGAATCTACAAGTAATTTCTTTTGCCAGGTCCTTATTAAGGTTTGAGTTGTAGTAATTCCATGTGTTTACACACTGGTTCCAATCTCCCTTGAAACTGAATTCCTCCAATGAGCTATACTGATTGAGAACTATTGTTAGTACCCAACAGCCTCTGCAAACAGCATCCCGGATGCCCAGGCATACACCACAGCATGCATAGTAAAGTTCTTCAAAAGTCAACCCAATTGCATCACTCTGCCCATGAATTAGGGAATATCAAAGAATTCACAAGCTTGATATTTAGATGTCTTTTTGCAAAAATACTTGAGCTGTTCATTAGTGATTTTAGCAACTTAACTCACTGTCAAGACTTACCCTGAGTTTTTAACCAAACAAATTCTGTTGCCAAGATCATTCAGGTTGTAATACAGAAACAAAACAAAAACAAAACAAGAAAGCTAGTAGACCTGTGTCTGTCTTTCCTCTTGGTTTGCAGATGAAAAGAAACAACCCAGCCTTTGAAAACTAAGCACAGATTTGGCCTTTTGAAGTCGATTCCCCTGGCAACCCAAGTCGCAGCCAGCAGAGAGCTGTAATGGCCAAATTCCTGTACCTTTGAATCTGTGGAAGTCTTTTCCACCACCCTGTGTCAAAGGTAAGCATGATGGGCAGCTCCTGCAAAGGACACACTTCTGCCTTAGGACACACTCACATGCAGAGCCATACAGAAACACACACACATAGGCTTCCCACTCCCAGGAGTCTAATTCAGTGAGTGGGATTTATTGCAAAATAATTTATGCCCAGACTCACAGCTCCTTTTGCAGAGCTGCTGTGGGAGATGCATCTGCACAAATTTCCAGGACCATGCTGGTGTTTTCCTGCTTCTCAGAGCACAGGAAGGAGATGCTGCCCCTCTTTGTTCTTCAGACAAGCTCTAAAGCAAAAAGTCTGTCTGCTCATGAGCTGGAAATGCACCCCCAAAACCTTTAGTATGACAGAAAAGAATAAAGCCTAAAACAGGAGAACCAGCCACAACATGGAAAACTGTAATGTATGTGCTCCCTTTTAGTGCAACAGATTTTACTGAGGATTTTTCACAGCTGAGAATGATCTAGATAACACAGGTGTGATTATTAATTACTGTGTCTTCTTTCTGTGTTGAGGGTAATGAGTTTCCCATTTCATACAAAAGTTACTTATCTTTCTCCAGTTATAAGTTTCTTTAAAACAATCAAGGCAATTAGCAACACCTTGATTTGTTGTTTGGGCAAGGATTTGCTCAATCACCTAGGTGATTTAATTTTTAAAGTTTATGGTCCTTTAAAGTCTTAGAAACTAGCAAAGTCTCCTTAATCTAGAAGCTGTTCTTTCTACAAAAATAATCAGCATTGCAAAGAAATGTATGTGAACAGACACAACCTAAAATAAGCAAAAACCCTTGAAATAAACTTTTACTGAAATCATTCATGTTGCTTAAAGTCACTCTCTGTTGATGCTTCCAGTTTATCAACCAAATGTAATGGTCACATTGCCACTTATTCTGCTACTTCTTCCCTGCAAAGTGTCACCAAGGTCCCATACACCAGGGTGGCACCACCTCCAGAACCACATAGAATCATAGAATAGTTAGGGTTGGAAAGGACCTTAAGATCATCTAGTTCCAACCCTCTGCCATAAGCAGGGATACCTCACACTAAACCATGCCACCCAAGCCTTCATCAACCTGGACTTGAACACTGCCAGGGTTGGAGCACTCACAACTTCCCTGAGCAACCCATTCCAGTGCCTCACCACTCTAACAGGAAAGAATTTCAGTGTTGGCTGCCAGCATACAACTACACATGGCATCAAGGGCCCCAGTCCTCCCTTCTGTCCTTTATCATTAATCGTCCAGGCCAGCAGCTGCTAAAGTTTATAGAGACAGGCTAAGCTGTTTGTGTGCCAGATAAAGCCACTACCAGCGTCCTACTGTGCTCAAGGAAATGAGAAGTCTGAAATGCAAGGAAACAGAGATCCTTATGTCAAGACAGAGATAGGTTCAAGCTGTTAGCAGCAAGGGAGGTCTTTTTGCAAGCAGCACAGCAAAGGCAACTTGCACACTTGTTCACAAACAGCAACAGGAGGGAGAAAGGATGATGGTGTGTGTGCTAGAACACACTAGTTTGAGAGTAAAAGATAGGATTGTTTCACAGAGCTTGGCCCTGAGAATGTTATATAAAGCAAGGTTCCTTTCATTACTCAAAGGAGATGTTTTAGTTGTCAATCAGCCGCTCATAACCCCCCAGTGGTACAAAGGAGTGAGCAAAATAGTGCTTAACTCTGTAGCTGGCATGTAGGGGGTTCCTCCTTTGCCTTGAAGCACAGTTCAGCCTGAAAAGTGTTCATGTCTGATCCTAGGACATCACCTGGGAGCCACAAATCTCAGCCTTTAAAGTGAATGGGTTGAAAAGCAGGAGCATTTCTTGAAGGGCAATATGGCCAAGCCCAGAGAGAAATTATTTGGATATTGGATGGTCAATACTAGCCCCCTATTCACACTACCACAGGGCTGTGTCCAGAGTGGTGGCTCTCCACAATGCCAGTCCCCACAAGGAGGACCCTGTGGTCTATGAGATAGAGGTGGTCCCAGTAACATCAGCTGCCTAGTAACATCCCAATCCATTTCCTCATAGGTAGACTCAGAGATGCAGCACCACCTGGTTCTGCTCTTAGAATGTGCTTTGCTTCCCCATGGCCAATGTCTGTTCTGTCAGAACAACTGGGGTAAAGGTCATTCTCCTCTAAAAGTTTTCTGCTTCATAACTACCTTTTTCTTGTCCAGCTGAACTACCTGCATCTCCACGAGTTTCTGAGCACTCTTAGTACTATTTCACAGGCCATTTTTTACATATAATACAACAGTAGATAACCTTCTAATGAGACAGCAAACAGCTCCTGAGGAAAGTTCCCTGAACCAGAGATGAAATATAATATTTGACAGATCGTTGTCACTTGGTTCTATAACCAGCAATCGCAGCAAACTACTTTTTAAAAGTCAACTGAATGTTCATGAATAATATTTCTAACTGTTCATTACCCTCCTCTTGGAGCACTTTTCTGCCAGAAGTCAAAGCATCTCTGATTTTTAATGATGCTTGTTTCAAATCACTGTTGATACTTATTTTAATTTAATTAAGTTTTGGGAGTTTTGCTAAGGGGGGTTTGTAACAAATGCAATCCCTCAGCCCCAAAGTGCAGTGTTGTGTGATAACACTTGGAGGTAATCTGAACTGAACTTCAGCTGTGTTATGCTCATTTCAAGACTTTCAAAGATCCAAGTGCTAATTTTAACCAGGAGCTTTGTCATTATTGAAATGGCATTAATGGCTAAAGTTGGCTGTTTCCAAATGGTTGTGTTTATATCATGGCTCTATAGTAACCTCATTGGAGCCAGTGAATGATTCGTAAGTCTCTGAGAGAAATTTGGTAGAGCATAAAATCTATCTATCTAGATGGGACAGGACAAACTGATCTACCACTGAAGTAGGTGCCAAACCCCATGAATAGACATTGGTTGTTCAGCCTGGAGAAGAGAAGGCTCCAGGGAGACCTCAGAGCAGCTTCCAGTGCCTAAAAGGGACAACAAGAAAGCTGGAGAGGGGCTTTTGACAAGGGCATGTAGGGGTAGGACAAGGGTAAATGCCTTTAGACTGAAAGAAGGTAGATTTAGATTGGAGGAAGAAGCTGTTTACTGTGAAGTTGTTGAGATGCTGGCACAGGCTGCCCAGAGAAGCTGTGACTGCTTCACCCCTGGCAGTGTTCAAGGCCAGGCTGGATGGGGCTTGGAGCAACCTGGTCTAGTGGAAGGTGTCCCGGCCTGTGGCAGGGGGTTGGAACTAGATGATCATCAAGGTGTCTTCCAACACAAACCAGTCCATGATTCTATGATTGCTGTACCAAAACTTGCAATGAGATGCCACAAAGGACAACAAGGAGGAATCACAGCACCCCCTATATAATCTCTCATCCCAAGTATTTATGGTATCTAATCAGCCAGCCACCTTATGGTAATATACCCTTGTTTATTTGTAAAGGAATGGACTCAAAAATATTAACAAGATGGTGCAGTATCTGTGACCACAGCTTTGCTCATCTGGCATCATCCCTCAGTGAAGGGTTGAATTGTCACAAGTATTTCTGCTGAAGTAACATCATTTCCTCCCCTCATATACAAAACCTATTTTCCAGTGTAGCTGTGTCCACACCCAGGCTTCTTCTGCAGCAGCTACATCATCTATTCACATCACATACTGATGCTCATCATGCAGAAATGCATGATATTGAGCTAGTCTTCCTTGAGTACCTTCATCATTGTATGCTTTGCATGGTGCTTTAGAGTATGTGAGTTGAGAGACAAGTTTTCAGCTGGTAGAAACCAGTGTCTTTGATCAGCAAGGGTTCTGACCTCATCTCTCCCCAGATTCCCATGGGCCCAGAAGTCATCACTCAGAACAGCAAGAACAGAAAAGGGTGTTGGATTTGAGCAATAATGTATCCGTATTTCTCATCATTCCTTTTTCAAGCATCCTTTTAATCTTTGAATTGCATCTCCCTGAATTTGGGATTTTTCACACTGGGATAGATTCTCTTCTTTCTCACAGACATGGAAGAAACTCAGACACTAAGGATTCTTTCACTTTTTAGCCACTTTTTACTTTTTTCAAAGAACAGTGGAAACTGCCTTTCGTTTTTCATCTGAGAGTTACAAACTGGATAACAGCAGTAAGAAAACCTGTTTAATAAATACCAGGAAACCTTTAGTCTGTGTCCCAGTAGGCCCTAATATTCCATTTCTGTAGTATAGTTGTGTTTTACCCCCTGTGACACACTCCATATTTGCCTTTGGTCTGTGCTACATGCCTGTTTATCATTCAGTCCCATATTTATTTCCCACTGAACATTGTCAAGGAATTAGGGTGGAGTTCTGACAGGAAATTCGTGAATCACTACCTGCAGATATTGGTCTGGTATTTAAATCCAGGTACAGTCCTCTGTACACCTCTTCTTTCAAAAAATCTACCGTAGAAATCAGAAATAGCTTGCATTTTTCTTTTTATTTTTTTAATTTTCTTTCCTCTAGTCAAAAGCTGAAGCTTTACAGAAAACATTTTGCTTATCTTTTAACTGAATATTTATAAAACCTTCTTTCAGCTCATTTCAAAAATCATAGGCTGAGATAAGAGGAAATAACAGCCTCCCTTTTCCAGTTCTTGTTTATGGTGCTGTGGACTACATATATCCTGCAAGATGAAGAAGAAAATAAACAGATATCAGCTCCCTGCAAGCTGAATATCAACCACATAAAAGAAAAATTAAATCTTCTTCTCTTATTTGGGATATACACACAGATCTCAGAAAAATAAGTAAGAGGTTATGTTAATCCTGTTGATTCTGTGTGATTATGTGAAGGATACAAACCTTCCCTATACAAGCAACATATCCGTGCTTCTATTAAACTTGATGCTCCATTAAGAATTATGTCAGCCATTCAAGAAGGCAAAAAAGTAACATCCCTTATCTTGTCCCATGGCAAAAGAAACAGTCGGGGAGTATAAAGTTATCCTCAGTTTACAAGATGCAAGGCATCAGCCAATGAAGATGAAGCAAAAGGGTTAGCTGACTCATGTGTATTGGCCAGTGCAATTCCCTCCTGGAAAGTGCCTGGGAACCCAAGTAATCCATTCTGCCTGAGGCATTGTGCCAAAACGATGAAATAGCTTGTGAAGCATCATGAGGAATTCTTATTAAATTGTCAGGGATCTTTGTGCTGGAGTCAGACTTCCAATATTTTATGGCTGGCATTGCCTTTTTTACATGCAGCAGATGGAGACTGCACCGTAAACCAAGGCAATCAACAAGATATGACAGATCTCTGCTGCTACACCTATTAGTCTTTAGAAGAAGAGCTGCTGGCTCCCCCTCCCTCTTCCTTGATCCTTCATAGCTGAAGATGTAGACAATAATAAGTAACTCAATGAAATGGGCTGACCTCCCATATAGCATGGGCTAACTTCTCCTACACAATCTAAGAGCAAAGGAGCAGCAGGAACAAGTTTTTGGGGGAGAGGAAGACCATTCTGCTCAGCTTCCTGTGCTGTCTGAATATTCAGCACCTGAAACAGACCTGTCACCTAAACTATCTCTGCAGTTAGGGGAGTGAAGGGAGGACCTCCAGTGGGCTTTGGTTTATTCAGCCTGTATGTGATATCTACTTAATAAGCCTTTAGAAAGGGCTGTTCCCCTCTGTTGACTAGAGTGGTTTAAACAGGCAGCTTAGACTAGATTCTAAATTTCTGCATGTAAATGTAAACTCAGTTTACAGCCTAATGTAAACTCAGATTAACATCTCCCTCCATGCCCATTCCTGGGAACAGCATAAAAAGAACAGGATATTTCAGCAAAAGTTCCCTCTCTCTCTCACTGCCAGTAACAAATTATTCAACATTTTTGCTCTCCTTCCATCGTCTGTATCTCATGCTGTACATACCTATCAGGCAAAGCAGTAATTTGTCTCCTAGCCAGGAAATTCTGAACTGCACAATCACAGAACAGCTGAAGTAGAGAGAGATGCTCATGCTTTTGATGTTAGAGTATCTAACCACTAAAACAGCTTATGAAGGAGAGTACTAAAATCTCCAGCTCTCACAGTCTTGGTGATAGACTGCTTTTCAAAAATAGCAGCTCTATTTCAATCAAAAAGTTATTGGGATCCATGCAGGAAGCATTGCCAACAGTAGGTGGCTAGTGAATAGAGGATGTCAGATTTCACATGAAGAAACAGTATCCCATTTACTATTCCAGTCTGGGAGTACGTTTATTGTTTAAGATGCATCTTTAGGATACTGACAAGCAAAACCCTTATTTTTGCCTTTTTAAGACCTTGGCACATTAAGAAACAAATACTGCTCATGGGAGTAGATTTAGTTTGAATGAGAGTAGATCACGGTCTTAAAAATTTATAGCATATTTAATCAGATTAATAGCATGCTGTTTAGAATGCACATGCCCTGGCTTGATTACGGCCTCTAAGCACCTCAAATTAAAAAAAAACAAGCAAGAAAAATATACTAGGAAAATGGTTACTCTTGCTTTAAAAAACCTCCTGAAATCTAGCAATGAGTGTCTTGAGAACAAATAAAATCAAATTACAAGATATGTACTTTTAGCAGTAAGGTTAATCAAACACTTAAAAAGATCAGTTTTTATCTCGACTGACCACTTTTCTTAGAGATCTGCTCTGGCACATCACTAAAGGCTGAAATCCCCACCTGAAATCCAAGCCTCATGGTTGCCAGCCTGGCCAACCCCCTCTGCGGTGGGCTACCAGGAAATTGCTGTTCTCAAACAAAATGCTTGCAGACTAAGTTGCACTGTAGTAACAACAGGAAAGGCCCTTTCCTCATGTTTTCTGGTCAGGGCAACAGATCTTACAAATGCTGAACTCATAAGCCACTTGCAGGCAAAAAGAAATGTTGCTGTGTGTAGGACAAGGAGTCTCAAAATTGCTTTCAAGCCCACTAATGCACTTAAAAATAAGACCTAAGAAACAGCTAGGTTAACAAATTGCTTTTGGGGGAAGAAAGCAACACTTTCCTAATTTTCAAAGGAAGTGCACTCTGTTTAGTAACATTTCTTCCTTGTAAGCCTTGCAAAAACACAGGGTGTTTTCTAAGCCTATGTTTTGCTGTAATTCACCAAACACAGGTGTAAACTAATGATGATCTAATAAACTAGACAAGGGAGCGACGCACTGCTAGTGAATCACCCACTAACACCCTGTCTGCAGCTATGGAAGAAAGCTTGTTTGTTTATGTGCCTCACATTTCCTTGCGCAGAGTGTGGTATAATTTAAGAGATTTTATTTCAATTGTTTGCTTATCGCTAATTACCATATGCTGGGGTTGTGTGTTATTTCAGCAACAAACCCTCTTAATTACCTAACTAGAAGCCATTTTGTCAACAAGTCATGTTACAGGAGCTCTGCATGCTCTCCTGTAATCATAAAGCAGCACACTAGAGGTTTTTAAAAGAAAAACCCTTCTCCACATACACAGCCAGCTGATAACACCTCTTGCTTTCCTCATTGTAGAGTCTCCAGGTTTAAGGCAACAGATAGAGTAAGCATGAAAAGGAGGGTGAATTCAAGCAAGGCAGGTCCCCTGAACACAAAATCTGGGGAAAAAGAAAACTGGACAGAGGTACCCAGTAGCAAAGAAAGCACCTCCTCTGCAAATTGCCCAGCAGCCTCACAGGGCTGTACATGCCACCTCACAAGTCCTTAGCATACAGCCTCTCCAGCAGTGAGACAGCTCAGATTCCCCAGTATGAGATGAGGGGAAGCAATACCCACAAGGGAAAATTAGTTTCTGAATCCTGTTGGCTGTGTCAAGCTGGCATCTCTTTCTCTGACCATCCGAGTAACTTCATCTTCAGAGCTCTGCCCTGATTAGTTTTGTTTCAAACAGGTTCAATGGTCTATCACTCTTCTCATTGTATCCTCTGCCTGCTGAGCTCCCTCTGGTACCTCTGGGGTCCCCATTACTATCCATCCTCCATGCCTCACCATTTAAGCTATTTATATTCCCTTACAGTTTTACTGCACACTTTAGTTTTCAACCACAATTTATGGTGGGGTGCATTCAGCTGAGCTCTGAGCACACAGATGCGACTGCTGTTACATTCCAATAGCAGAAAAATGCACATTTGCCAGGGAGCACTGATGGTAAAGAGGAGAGAGCACTGGTATCTGAACCTCCTGTCCTGCACTTAGAAGGCTGTGTCTCTGCCCATGCTGGAGTAGCTGGGTCTGCTTTATGCTATAGATTTTAAAATTAGAGATAAATAAGAATCATTACCCCATTAGAAAACAAGAGCTGCAGGCAGACATTGATCAGAGAAGAAACAGTTATTTGTTGCTGACCATAAAGCTGCTAAATCACCTAAGGTGAGCGACTTTTACCTAAGCAGGTTATTGTGCTTGTCAAATTAAGCCAGGAATGTCCCCTCAAAATTAATTATTAAAGAAATAAAAGAAAAAAATAACACCACAGTAGGAAAAAGGAAGCATGACAGAGGCATAGCCCGAAGGGCAACTATGTTTTATAAGCATGATTAATTATCACAGAAAACCTGTTCAAGGAGACCAACACTGTCACCAGGAGTGTTTTCTGGCACAGTAACTGAAGTAATGGATGTTGCATGGTCACCCAATAGCCAGGATAGAGGTGGTCCAACTTCTAATTATGACCAACTACCCTAATTCAGGGTAAGTAAATGGATATTGCCCATTGCCTGCCTTGTGCTGCTTACTCAAAACTCCTATAGCTGTATTACACTGATGGTGGCTGTTCCCTGCCTGCTACTGTTCCCCACAAGTGCCACAGGGTACAGTGCAATGAGCCCAGACCCCAGAACTACAGCCAGCATCTCTGCATGTCCACAGGACTGCTAAACTGTGTTCAGCACTGTGCCTGCACAGCTCTCATCCCTGGTTTGCTCTGCAGCCACTGCAGAGAGACCCCTTGGCACAGCCTGCCCAAACCACTAATACTGGTACACCCAAACCAGGCAGACAGCTGAGCAATGAGGGACCAAAACCCTGTTCCCTTTCATTAATGTTAGCAACCAGGCCCACCACTAGCACCAACACAGAAAACCAAGTTTGTTAGCCACAAAAGCTTCAGCCAGAAGCAGAGTATGGCTTGGAAGGAAACCTCATTGAAAGTCATGGAACAGACAATCTCTATCTGGCCTTGACAATCTCTATCTGTCCTCCAACACAATCCCCAATGCTTAGTCACTGGAATGACACCACTCATATTCATCACATTTTAAGACAGCTCACAGAATCACAGTCAGTCCCATCAAGCATAAATTCACATAGAAATAGGAGAAAATTTGATTATTCTTGTGGCAAATGCAAGAATCACCACTGGGTTTATTATAGACTATCCAGATTAGTAGTAATGTCTTTTCACTTACTCATTGGATACTGAATCCTCTCACATCAGCAGGTGCCCAGAAGCTGCTGGACAATGGTGGCTCCAGTCTCCCACTGGCCTCACCACATCTGGCTGTTCATTGCTCTGGTCTTGCCTTCTGTGAAAGGCATTTGCTTTACAATAATAAAACATAGTTCTTTTTACCCAAGGTGTTCACAGATTTTAATTATAATGCATTTTAGCTGGTAGAAGGGAGAGGAGGGGGGTTGGGAAGAGATTAAAATTACAGCTACCAGAAACAAGGCAGGGAAAGGTCCACCAGTAACACATCTAATTTTCTTTATGTAATTGTTTGAGTAGCTTAAGTTGTTGTCAAGCATGAAGCCACAAGGAGAAACAAAACTCCTTTCTATGACCCCACTTCATTTTAGTTCATTGCATGCTTAACTGTGCAGAAATTAGTACTTGTTAGTCCTTTGATCCAGTGCAGCTAATTCTTCTGGCTCCTTCTGTCAGCCAACAGGCAAGAATTTAGAAATGTGTAGTTATTTCCTTTAGCAGCCTTCCTCTCAGTCAGAAGCTGAACAGCAGCACTTCACTTAAGTCTCCACTTTCACAGCTGGAGTTAAATCAAAGCACTGCTCCACTTGCTTTAAAAGTGCTGCCATTTCATACTGTTGTGGGACCAAATGCACACATGAAAGCAGGTTCTATTGTAAGCAAACACTGCACAACATTAAAAACAGACATGCATTTGGGAATTAAATCTTCCAACACCCAACCATGACAACAGATCTTCTTCTCAACTCCCATTTCTTCACTTTTATTCTATCTACCACCATAGCAAGAAACAACTGGATGCACCCTGGACAGCAGACAATCAAACTGAAGTTTCTTATTTCTAAATGGCTGTTTGTGTTCAGAAGAATTAGGAACTGAACATGGGGGCTTGTAAGTGAAAAAATCCTCAGGGGCTAAGGCTATTTCCAGTTTGGTTTTTTTAATTAATGAGGCTTTGGACTTCAACACAGCACTTTCTTGAATGATTCAGGTTTTCTCTTCCAGGGAGGTGGTAGACATCAGCCTATTAGCAAGTACAGCACTTGTGAAAATTTTCACATTTTCAACAGTGAATAAAAGATTTCTCCCTTATAAAGTAAATCCATGTGGAATGAGCATCCAGTTTAGCCAGGTTTTGAGCCATGTAGGGGAGCCACCTGTTTGAAGCACTTAACTACTTATTGCAAATCACACTCCAACTAGATCTGAGCTGGGGCTTGGAAACCTACAGGAGGGCTTAGGCTGGCATTAGGTGCCTATATGTAAATATATAAAAATGCAATCTAGAAATCATTTGCTCAGTGAGAAAATAACCTGGAGTCATCCAGGCTTAGTAGCTCCCTACCTGCTTGTATTCAGTGCTCCCTCTGCTTATGCAGGACTGTTTCTTGCCACTTCCAGAGTGGAAATAGGATTTGTGACTGATGTTTGTGCCTTCTGAGCTATTTTGGTATCTTCTTTTAGCTTTATACTTGGACTTCCCTGCCCCATTGCTCCCAAAAGTGCAGGGGTTAATCTGTCTAGTTACCATGTTGTTGGAAGTTCAAGACATAACTAGGCATAATAGACAACTCGTAAATTTGTTCTGGGAGCTGCAGTCTCCTTATCTTGCATCCTTAGAAATCAACTGGGTTTTTGTCTTCAGGATGTCTGATGCCTAATATGTCTGACCAAGCACTACAAACCACCTTGCCCTTATGGTGAACAGCAGAGTTACCTGTTGCTATCATGAGAGAAAAGCAACAGGTATTGGTCATGGGAGCACAGCAGTGGAGCAGTTCAGACCCCCACAGGTATTGGGAAGCTTCTAACAAGGAATTCTGCATCACTAAACCATGATCCTTTAAAATATGCCCATTATTTCCTAACAAGTCCTGTGGTTTCCAATGTTCTTCTGCTCCTTTTTAAGCTTTTCCCAGAAAAACTGACAAAATCTATCATCAAAAGAGCTTGAGTTTTCTGGTTTGTAACCAATAATCCAGTTCTAGTCAGCTGAAGAATAACTAAAAAGAAACCCCAGTAGAATTATTTGCAAATAATTGCTGGGATTATTTTTAAGTATAGTCAAAGTTTTACTTAAGTCCTATGCCACAGATTGTGTCACTTCACCTATGCTAGGTTTCACGTGGTCAAAAAAAAGAGGGATGCCAGGAATCTGACAGATCAATTTGAATGAGAGTCTTACAAACAGGTCTTCCCCACGTGCATCAGCTCTCCTCTGTCTGCTACTAATTCAACTTGCTCCCCAGAGACATAGAATGAAGCCTGAGGCGTTTGCCAAACAGTTTGGACAAAAGACTTCCAGCCTACATTATGTTTCTAGTCAACTTCTTTCACTGTTCCTGAAGCACAGCCAACTGTCAAAGTACATGAAATTAGACCAGCTCCTTAGCTGCATCACTTAAAACATTTGTAACCAGGAAAAAGAAAAGACTCTCCAAAACAAGGTAAATATGTATTTCCACTCTGGAAAATAAATTTTCACCATGCAGGTCATGCAGAGCTCAAAAGCATCGCCAGGAACACCTAGTGGCTTTGGAAGTATGCACAAATGAGAGAAGGGACAAACAGCAGAACTTATGCTCTGCTTTTATTCGTGTAAACATTTCTGAATCTGTATTTTCATTATTGATGCAGTATGAGGTGGCCAATCTCTAAAGCTGCATTAAATAGGACACAGAGTAGGAATGTGTCCCTGCACTTACTTAAATAGTTTAAATATTTCAGGAACATGATGCTTTCATGAAGAATGAAACTGAGACAGGTTTTGTTGAGTTTTCCAAGGGTGTCTATGGATTCTGAGCATCCTTAAAGCCATCCTTGGGAAAAAACAGCTTGCCTTGCACCCTGCAGAATCAATCCTGGTGATGAATGCATCAACATTAAATCATCTTATTCATCTAGTAACCTTGATGAAAAGTTATTTTAATAGCCCTCATCTTATTCATTTATAATCCATGTGTGATCACAAGTGAATAGCTGCTAAGCTTACAAAAATAGCTCTCTGTATTTTTATTGTGCATGAAAGTAAGCAATTGTCTCAGTAGCTCAGCTCACTCAGACACTCCTCACTTTTCTTGGCCTTCAGAAGAAAAGGAGTCTTTCACAAACTTCAGAGGAGCTTCCACCTCTCTCCCTCTACCCCTCAGAAGATGGGTCTGTGCTCAGCTGCTGGATCTGCCACACTGTGGGGATCCTCTGGAGCCCACCTCCCTCTCCTTCCCATCATCATTCTTAAGCAAGGCACTGTATGAATGCCATTAGTTTTTTCTTTGTCCTCAGGGTTGTGATAGGGAGGCACACAATGCTGCACTTGTTTTCAAAACTGAGAGCTGGAGAAGTGTTCATTCCTGTACCCCCTGTGAGCTGGAGCTCAGGAACAGATTAGATGACCCTCACTCAAGCTTAGTCTTACTTCTCTTTATTTATGCCTTGACTAATGCTATTGCTGAAGGACAATGCTGGGTTTATACTGGATATTTCTGACTTGTAACAAAAAAATGGAGGGCTGGAGTTGCTTCCAAGTGATTGCACCCAGAACTGCTTCATGTTCACAGTAGGACTAACAGGGCACTTGGCTTCTGTGAAATGAAAACTCAGCTGCAGTGTTTCTTTTGGACATCTTACTGGAAACCACATATATTTTGAACAGTCATGTACATCTTGGCCTATCCATTCCCACAGGAGTTCCTAAAATGGGAAGGAATTAAGCATTTCTACATTGTGCAAATTCCTTTTTAGGAAAAAAAATGAGTCAATGGAGGAAAATACTACTTTTTCTCCCTCCTCAAATTTACCTTCCTTTCAATAGAATATGCCTTTTAGGCAAGAAAGCAGAAAGATCTTCTCTGAAGCTATCATACTGGTAGTGTATTAAATTAGAACATATTTGCCCTAACTAGTTATTATGTTTATAGTTTCATCTGGAAACACTTGATGTGCAAGTAACCCATACCCAATTCAAGCTTTTTAAGTAGGGCTACATGGACTCAGTGACCCAGGACCTGGCTGAGCTGCTGCGGTACACAGGTGGAAGAGCCCATATAGGTCAAGAGGAGACCCCATGGTCAGTGGAGTGCCACCTAGGGGGACAGACAGTCACACATGAGCTGACTCCATAACATTGCAGGCTCCTGGCAAAACACCATTACTGGCATCAGTTACTGGAACATTATAGAGAGGCAGGGGATTGAAGGAGGTAGGGTTTTGCAATCTAATTGTATTTTCAATGAACATATGGCTTTTGAAATAAAGAAAAACATTTTGTGAAAAATTCTGCATTATACAGGGTCTTTGTTTCCTATACCGGAAAGCTGGCAAATTTCTACCTCCAGCTCCACCACAGGTAGAAATGAAACTTTTCAGATTTGAATCTGCTTTTCTTTTAAATTTTATTCTCAAAGCCAGAAGCAAACTAGGTTTCAGTTTCTCTATCAGCAAAAACTTCCCATTTTAGCTAAAAGGAAATAATAATAATCTGGCTTTCATCTCCTACAGTGATGCACTCAGGATGCAGTCCTGCAGAGAACACAACAGAAAAGCTGAAGGGTTTTGTTTTGTTTAAACCCAGGCAGGCAGTGAACAGTGACATTTTTACTGTATTCTTTTATTTGAGTTTCTTGTCACAAAACCTTACCCTACTCGTGGGAAAATTTCCAAGAAAACAAAAGCTGACAACATTTTCTGTGGAAGAACAGAATCAAAGCAATAAATGGCATTTTCTAGGCAATCCTAATCGCAGGTTATTATCTTGCTTCTGTAACACAGAAGCAAATTTGCTGGGGAATCATTTACATAGCAAGCTGCCATTGAATTCAGCCCTCAATAAAATGGTAGATGTGCTCAGAATCACTTCTTCACAAGAGCAAACAGCAAAGCAAACCATCTGAGATCTTTGAGCCCCATTATAACATAAATAAGTAAGCCTTCCTGTTAACACAGAAGTGCATTTGAGTTATCTGTAGGATCACAAATGAAAGCTCAGTATGGTTGTATTTACTACTGGACCTAACATTTATTACAAAGAGAAATCTCTGTTCCCTAATGGGTGATAAGTGTTGATTGGACTTCTGACTCTGACAGATGCTTTCCATTTTACCAATAATCTAGAGATTGCTCAACTTCACTTGATGAGAGAGCATATGGAGAGACAAAAATAGGGAATCTAAAATTTGAAATCACACAAAATACAGGGGGAAAATGCTTCCATGATCCAATTTTAATTTTATGCTGATACTGTTAGTGTGAGCTATGTAAGAAAGTGAAAAAACAAGTAGGGTCAAGTCTCTAGTAGTAACATAGACAGATCCTTGCAATGTGAATAATACTATGTTCACAGACCTAAAATGAGCTTCACCCAAATATAACCTAATGTAATGTTTTAATCTAAAACATGCCAATCTACTGCTTTCCTTTGATATGGAATTCATTGCTAAAAACTTAAGGAACGCACTTATCTCTTCATAGTTTAATCTTTCAGGAGGCATAAAGCTGTCGTAAAGGCTGTGTGGGTATTAAATGACACCTTAATGACGACAGCAGAAGATAAGAATCAGTCCATTTCAGAAGACTTTCAACATTAGAAGAAAGATGGAACTGAATTATTCAGTCTGCCTGCAGTGTTATTGGATAACTGATTGTAGGTTATTGAGTTTTTTAAAAAAAATACATGTATTGCAATAATTCATGTGTTAGAATGAAACAGACATAGAATTATGCTTGCATTTTAAATCATAGAATAGTTAGGGTTGGAAAACACCTTAAGATCATAAAGTCCCAAACCCCCTGCCATAAGCAGGGACACCTCACACTAAACCATGCCACCCAAGGTTCTGTCCAACCTGGCCTTGAACACTGCCAGGGATGGAGCACTCACAGCTTCCCTGGGCAACCCATTCCAGTGCCTCACCACCCTAACAGGAAAGAATTTCTTCCTGGAATATCTCTGCATTGCTCCAAGCATTTANTGGCCTTGAACCAGGGATGGAGCACTCACAGCTTCCCTGGGCAACCCATTCCAGTGCCTCACCACCCTAACAGGAAAGAATTTCTTCCTGGAATATCTCTGCATTGCTCCAAGCATTTATTATAGGTGTTGGCAACTGACTGGGTCTGTTGGGATGGAATGATGCCCCTCCCCCAATACATCTAGTTTAAAGCATCCTTGACCAGCCTGACAAGCCTCCTACCAAAACTGTTCTTCCCCTTCTTTATCATCAGACCAGCTCCACCAGCCCCCAGTAGACCTGGCCTACAATCTTGGGTCCCGTGTTCAAGACAACAAAACCCCTGATTATGGCACCACCGTTCTAACCATTTATTAACCTGGCCAATCCTCCTAGTTTTTTTAAGGTCTTCTCCTTTATCCTGGAGAATTGAGGTAAAGACAACCTGAGCTCCAGAGCCCCTAACCACCTCCCTACAGTGAGTGCTCTACCCTCCCTCCACGTCAGCCAAGCCTTGCAGACACTTTCCCCTTCTCTGTTTTTGGTAGTCCCTATTTTTTGGCACTGTCACTATGCGAACATCCTCCGTGCATCTCTATCCTCTCTTCTAGGTTGGGGAACATATGTGACACCACATTATCTGAATTTCCTGCTCTGCACTCCAAGCCTGGTTTCTTCCTGCAGAAATCAAAATCCCTGGAAAAGGAAAATGTCAGGCCTCCATAGGGTACAAATAAAGCCTTATCCTACTGGAGACAAAACACACTCTGTCTAATCAATTTTGGAAGAGGACAGATGACATCGCTTTCTATCTCACTACAGATATTTTGTTCTTAGCAGTAAAAGATGAGAGCTGAATTTACACAGATTTTTGATGACTTCTGTTTGAATTAGATCTCAGAAAAATAGTAATTAAATACAGACTATTTATTTCACAGACTATTTATTTCACACATTTGATTCCAGTCTCATTAAAAAGAGGGGGAGATAGTGAGGGAGCACCATGCTCCTCTTTCATACACTGTTCCTCATTACTGAGCTAAAGGCTGGAAAGACCATTCTCTGGTTAATATCTCCTGCTTGTCTCCATCAAGCTGACCCAGGAGTACAGCAGTATGACTCCACACTTGCCAAGGGGGCAATGCCAGGCACTGCAAGACTTGTCACTACCCTATTATTTCTTACCTACACAAATCTGCCTTCCGCTCCAGATCAGCACCATCCCACCTCATTTATTCTGCACTGCAAGGCTGACAAAACTGGACAGCATTGATGGCTGCAGAAAAACACAGCCACAGGTCAGCAAGGCTGTTGATGGAGCTGCTGTAACAATGACAGGCTGCATGCTGCCTTTCATAGCATGCCAATTATAGTCAGCTGTTTCACTAATAAATTGTCCTATATAGTGGCCAAACCCTGGTGATGGCAGCAGGCAGAGTAACTCAGGAGCTGGGAATAGGAGGAAATGCTACTTTGTCATTTCTGTTCAGCATTTGGTCCAATTAACTCTGGAACTTCGTTCTGCAGCAATTGAGGCAATGCTGACACTGGTACACCCTTCCTCCTGTAGATGCTTAAGAAGGTGAACCTCTGCCCATCATGAGCTCCTTTACACTGAATTCAATTCAGTATTTACTAGTTTATCCTTGGCTGAGGATACCCTCAGCACTCAGAAAGTTACCTAAATTAGCCCAAAACTTCAGCACCCCTCTTGCTACTGCAATGCCATCTATTCAGCAATCGGCTTGCAGCAGACCAGCACTCACTGTTTCTGCAAGGACTACGTAAGGACCTGAACTGCATTAAATGCATATTTTGGCAATACTGCAGCACCTGTAGAGATTTTCAAGAGTCAGCAAAAAGGGCTGCAAAGATGACTACTCAATCTACTTGATTTCTTAGTAAGAACAGACACAACATGTAATCTAATGAATCTAGAAAAGAACTTGAGGTGTGATTTTTTTGCCAACTGGTCACTTTTTCTTGGCTAGAATCACACAAAAAAAAAGCAGTCATAATCTCCATGACCTTCAGTTAAATTAATCTCATAAATCCAAGTTGTTATTTCCTTATACTGGCAGGATTTCATGGGCTTGATTCCACCTTAATTTACAATAAGTTAGAAACTGGAAGAAAATAGCAAATATAATACAGAAAATAGAAAAAAGATGCCCCCTCATGTTGCCCCAACAGGTATAAACTGTATATCATGGAATGCATTTCCTTCTCCTTACAAATGCAGTAAGTCTCTCATTCAGAGAGTGAGAGATCCATCCAACAGGTTTCCTATTCCTGATACCCAACTAAGCATCTTAAAAACACATAGAAATTTAAGAAGTTGGCTCACCATGTGGTAAGCCTTCAAATATCTTCCATTTTTCCACATGAAAGATAACAGCATACAAAAAGGTGTGCACTATATCTGTGGAGAAAAAAGAGTTTAAAAGGAAGAAAAGTGGATGGATATATTACCACATTTTATTTTTGCCACAATAGAGCACAAATTTGCTGCATTTTAGAGAATTTTAAAAGATGATGACAACTATTTTATTGAAGAGGATAACATATGCATGTCATTTGAGTGGAGAGAGCTTTCCCTTCCTTTACAATATTTTATTAGATTTATCTTTTTAATAAAAACTCACAGGACTTTCCTGCTGTTACTATAGGACAAGTCTCAAGTGTCCAAAAAGATGATGTTGCTTCCCATAAAAATCTAAATGTGTTTAATACAGCTTCTGAAACATGGCTTTTATAGCTTTTGAGTTTGCTTCAATTTTATTATTTCTTTTTATGATATGAATGTTTAAAAGTGTGCACACACAACTACTGATTTGCTAAATAAGTATTTTTCTATACCATATTTCATAAAAATCTCTCATGCCACATGGTAAAAGCACTAGCAATGGAAAACTAAGACAATTTGTTTAACAGTCATTCCATAAGGGTGAGCATCATCCTCAAAAAATATCTTTTATAAGACAGCTCTTTAAACTGAGCATGATCTTTAACAAAGCTAAAAAACACACAAAAAAAATAAATCACCCCACATACAAAAACATAAGAAAACTCCAACCAAAGAAACCACTTTGTCAGAATTTTGAAAGCATGTGAAAGCACAAATAGATGGAAGAGTTAGAAAAGCTGTCCATCCCTCTCTGAATGCACAATTTAAAACTAACCCAAGGAGTTAAGCAAACAGCCAACCAAACAAAACATCCCCACAAACTTCAGGATTGTTGACATCTGTGAAATTGCAATTTCTGAAATTTGCAATTTTAGAAATACTGAGGGTTGGGAAGTGCCCCACAAAGAAGGCTGGCTCCCTCTGGTCCTTGTTGTCCTACAGCAGCACAAACCTGAACTGATGACAAGTTACGGAATTCCAACAGAACTCTGACTTACATGGTGACTGCCTGATACCCTCTCATCTGTATAGGAAAGATGATTTTGTACAATACAGCAATATAGTGCCAGGACTCACTGTTAACATGAGAAAACATTTAAGTTATTTAAGTAGAAATATTAACATTAAACTGGGAAATCAGTTATCCAACAAAGCTGTAGCTGCTTACTTACCAGCCACAGGCAGACAAGAGGTACTTCTCCAAGAGTAATTAAAAAGAAAGGACAACAACTTCTTTATTGGCTCTTAAGTTATGAACTCTTTAAAAATTAGTTACATTGAAGATCATGCTGTAAGACATAAAAGTAGTAGTGTCATTTGGATTTATTTAAAACAAGATTTTGGCTCCTGAGAAATTCTAGTGAAATTGACTCTGCAGAAGGTGAAATAAATAGCGCAAATGCTAACTTTAAGGATGTTCCAAGAATTCCTTGCCAAAATAAAAAGAAGTGGTTAGAAATGAGCTGCGTACCTACTAAACAGACTTTCAGTTTTAGGAAGCAGAGAGGCTGGTAAGATAAATTCAAAGAGAAGCTGAACAGGAGAAAAGGATGACAGCAACTAATTTAAAACCTATCCAAGCGTGGCAGCCTTGTGGGTTTCATCCTTTCAGGGTGTTATGGAGACAAAAGACAATATAATGCACCTGATCTGAGTAAACACACTTCTCCCTTTGTTCTCAAATTTTAGTTTTTATCACAGCTCACCTGTATCACTTACACAAGCAAGCAGCAATTAGGCCAGCAGAAAGCAAAGGAAAAAACAACACAGCCTGAAGGGGATTAAACCTTTCAGGTTCCTCTGTCTTACAGCTACAGCCAGATGAAGTTGTTAAGCCTCTCGCAGATAGCACACATATACATGTCTCCAGGATCGTTTTAATGTGATACTGAAATCCAGACAGGTAACCCTTTCTGCCTGCCAAGTATTTCACAAACTGCCTCACAGACCCCAGGGAATCAAAGAATTCAGAAGAAGCTCAAAGTCTGCAATGCATCAGAAATTTCTGTATTTGCTGGCCACAGCTCAGCTGTCTGTGACAGAGGATACATAACAATTCAAGGACAGCTAATAGCCCCCAAGCCAATGTGCTCTCCAAATCTCCCAGCTCACAATGCACACAGTGTGTTGAACTTGCAGCTTCAGAGAAGGTCCTACCAGGAGGAGAGGAGCCAACTTTGGTAAATGGAGAGGAGTGGTGGGATTTCCTTCAGCTTTAGAACTCTGGATAGCTACTGATTTGTCTCTTTCAAGACAACTTCTTGTCTGGCTTCTTGTAAGTAAGTGGCTTAAACAATCCCACTGGTTTCAGAAAGCTTTAGCGAAGATTACTTACTACCAAACAGGATTCATCAGCTCTTAAATGGAAAACTTTTCTCCTCTGTGAAGTGTTTCATCTTTAGTAATGCTTTGCTAAGACAGGATTGACCAAGAACTTGGGGGAAAAGATGTCCCACAGATAGACCTCCACTTAGAAGCATAATCTCTCTTAAAGCTCTTTAAAGGGAGGTTTAGAAAAAAACCTACAAACTAAAGCAACCATTGCTTACTTCATGCATGTTACTACTAACATCCTTTTTGCTCTCTATCAAGGAAACAGAATTCAGCAACCTTTGACCAGGATTTCATCAATGCATCCCCCAGCACCCTGTGCAAGTGTAACAGCAGGTCACAGCCCTGAACCTCCTTCAGATTATTGCTGTTTGTGGCTGGGACACTTGCTGGCTTTTGATTCATATTGTAAGATTTTGCTAGTTGGAAATCAGCTAACTTGTCCCTCCACAACCAAAACCATACCTTTCACTCTCACCATGTTTTCTGCAAATTAACAGCATAAAGTTACTGTGAGAATATGAGCATATGAGCATGATTTCTAAAAAGCATCTTTCCCGTGACTTTATGGGTACTGGACAAGTCATAGCCCAGCCCCAAGAAAGGAAGAACGCACTATGTATTTGCCCACAGGTAACCACTAACACTAGTCAAGAATGTCACTTCAAATAAACAGCAAGAGTATTTTTTCCCCTAGACATTTCTATCTGGACTAACAGTGAAAAATCAATACTTGCTCCCTTTCACCTGTTCAGCAGATTTTTTGATCCTTTCTTTGGTAGTCCCTCTGCAATTAGAGGTCTCCAACCAAAATCTCAAATTAAGGGAAAGGCTCTCTTATAAATAAATACTGCAAGCTTTCTAAATCTTTAACTGGCTCAAGAAATTAGCTCTATTCTTCTGATGTTTGAAATGCTTATTTGTTCCTGCCTTTTTCCCTTGCTGAAAGAATAATGTGGTTCTGCCTGGTGGTTTGGAAATTTAGGAGCACTGAGGCAGGAAAACTGCCATAGGATTTACTTTTCTTCTGCATCATGGGGAAGGAATAATAATTCCATCAGAGAGTGACAGACTTAGCATCCCTGAGGTGGCTGCTTTTGTCTGATCACACCTGGAGACAGGGTGAAAGTGCTGCTGCAGGCATGAATGACCCTGACACCCTTGTGGGACCTAAGAGATGAAGTCATTAATCATCCTTGGAGAATTTCTCTGGAATCTCATTGCCCTGTGCAACAGTAGGTGATTCAGTTTTCTGAGCATTTGGGTAGACATTTTGGGTAGACATTTCCTGGTGAAGGAAACTTAAAGTATCTAGTAATCCAACTTTCAGTGCAATTCCCCTGGAGTTTGAAGGTAAATTCCCTTCCTCTTTGAAGTGTGTCCTATTTTTTTATTGGCATGCATAACGCCTGCTTTCACAGTTTTCACTCATCTGAATGAGTTTAACAGCTTGCCTTAGCACAAGATAAAAGGTTTGAAAATTCAGAAAGCTTTTTACAAAATGTTTTCTTTTATTATGCAGTAAATTTAGGGAATGGAAAGCTTTTGAGCGAGGCAAGGTACTAAAGGAAGCACAGACAGATGAGAAGAAAACCGAGACAGTATTGCAGAGGTGCTTCCAGCGAAAGAACATAATTTTAGCAGTCTTCTCTGAGGTCTTTCCAGTAGAGCTCAGGTCTATCCAGTAGACCCAGGTAAAACTTTTTCTATGCCTTTCCCCATAACCACAATCAGAGCATTTGGATTTTATAGCACAAGATTAAATAGTTGAGCCTTAATGAGCCCAGACAGTATCATTCACTTCTCCTACCCTTAGGCTAAGGGATTAATCTGGAAAGCTGGAACAAACCTTAAGAGATCACTTCCCAAGGATGCAGACCACTTCGCCGCACAGAAAAGCCCATTTCAGCAGCTGGCAGGGCAGAGCCAAGTAGAAAACTCAAGGGAGGATTTTAGCCTTTGCTTAAAATGCTTAAGGGACATGGTGCCTGTTCTCCACCAGCAGAAGCTTTGTGGTGGGGATTATGGAAATGCTGTCAAGAAGTCTGAGTTGGGTGAAGGATGCAGGGAGGGCAGCAGAGGAGGATCTGGCACAGGGAAGCAGTAAGCACAGGTCAAAAAGCAAAATGCAGCCATATCCCCAAAGACTACCTGCCAGAGCATATCTGCCTTAATGCTCCTGAATGAAGCAGAATTGCTCCGTTTCTCTTGCAACTAGTTAAATAACAGAGTGGTGCTGTCTTCTGTGTGTACCCATGGCCATAAAAGCAGATTACTGCAAAGCTAACCAGCAAGATCCAATTTTACCTAAAAAAATACAGTATGTGTTCCTTAAACAAGGAAAACTCCACTCTATCACCACTATTCTTTTTCAGTCTCACCTTGTCATACTTTTCAGGACTTTGGTTAGGTAAACCACAGCTTGGCACTTCCAGGGACTTCAGATTCTCCTCAGTCAGCTGCCAAAAGCAGTGACCCCACACATCTATAAGCACATCTGCTTACAGTACTATTTGTTTCTTGTTACCAGATTTCCTGACGTAGCTTATAACGAACTTTATTTTTCCTTATCCTCACATCCCTATCTTTTCCAAAATAACCCCCCAAAAAACACTCCACAAATATCCCAGATATCTTGTATGGGGTAAATATCCCAACTATGTCAAACAATACATAAAATCCATTATTTTCAAAACTTCTTGGAGTTAAAAAAAGCTTTTCTGCTTTTCTTTGGAGAAAATTAAAGCTATTTAATATCTGTGCTGTTCAAGTAACTCTGTGGACTCAGCTTTCTTCATAAAGATACTTCCATAGGTTTTTCTTGATATCTTTTCCTTAAGCTTCAATTACTGAAAGCAGATGTATTTTGTAGGGATGTGAACCACTCTTGCAAGCAGATGTCCAAGTGGTTACATTGCAGCTAGAGTAATAAATATGCAGAGCAGCTTCATGTATTGATTTCAGACTATGGGAGAAGAGTGCATCAGCATAGCTTGCAAATATTAAAACCACATTTGTTGTCAAATTCAAAGCCCTAGCAGATACTGTCCCATATTCAAGGGCTTTTGGTCTGCACAGCCACACTCACAGCTTTCTGTTAGTTCTGGGAGACCATGTAGGATTGGGTATTTGAGCCTTTCCTCAAAGTCTCAGTCTTGGGGCTAAGTTCTCCTAACTCCAGGGAGCAGAGCTCTTGGAGAGACTCATGGGTACAGCCCTGAGGAGGAGATGAATGTTTGCCTATATGGGCCAGCCAAGTGCTGCCAACACAGGGGGAGGTCTCTCTGGGAGCCACCAGCTTTTCCTCAATCTCCAGCGCACTTCCTACAAGGATATGCCACCTCCTTGCCAACGCTACTGTGCTCTCCTTACACACAGGCACCCAAGATGTTGTTTCAACAACTTGCTTTACAATCTCTGGTGTAAAAAACAATTAAAAAAAAAAAAAAAAAAAGAAAGAAACCTCTTACAAGCTCAG
>NDXB01011115.1:33426-44553 GCA_002631895.1 Agapornis roseicollis
AAAAAAAAAAAAAAAAAAAGATAGAAACCTCTTACAAGCTCAGTGCTGAAGCAGTGTTCGGTGCTTTGCTAGACTCAGGGTGCTTAATTTTGGCACAACAGTGTTGTGGGCTTCATGGATAACAAAAAATATAAGATACCAACTACCTGAAAAAAGAATGTCAATATCATTTACAGTTAAACTGTATTTTTTTAGCATTCTCTAAATCTATTTTATATTTTTAAAATGAGGCACCTCCAGATTGCACAAAGGTTGGGAGAAATTAAGTTAAAGTGGTGCTTCATAGAGACAGTTGATGATCCCACCAGGTTGCACTAAGACCTGAAAAGTTCTGTCATTTGTGTGTAGCACCTCTGCTGTCAGGTTCGTGCTCCTTAGTGCAATGGGATGCTGCAAGATTTGGCACCCAGTGACACTCAGTAGTGCCCATCTCAGATATGCTGCATAGCAAAATACATGCTCTAGAGGCAGTTTTGAAGTCTGATTATTTTATTTAAATGAGGACAGTTTGTTTGATGTGGACAATTCTCCAGCACTGATGGTGAAAAAGAAAGATGAGGAAGTAAAGAGGTAAATAATTTAGAAAATAAAGTTAAAAAATCACAGCCTTAGACTTTGAGTAGCAATTTATAGATGTTCATTTGAATAAACGTTTTTAGAGAATAAGAAAGGATCTATGAATCAAGAGACTTAAATTTTCTTCTCAGTTTTGGCATGCATTTTTTTAATGAAATAAATCTTGAGGAAGCAGCTTTTCTAACTGCATTAACTTTCAGCTGTACATGAGATGGTACAGAAGACAGACTCACACAAATGCTGGTAACAAATTCATTCATGGCTGTGTCCTAAAGATCCAAAACTAGAAGGCTCAGGGAAAAATATTACGTAGAATTAGTATTTGCCAAAAGGAGAAAACTGATTCTACATAGAGTGTAGTAGAAAGCTGAGTTCCCCACAAAAATCTTCAAAGCTGAAATCCCCAAAAATCAAGTGTGAGTAAGAAAGAGAAGATAAAAAACAGTGATCCAGCTTTATGACACCAACAAGTGTAATCCACTTGCGTAACACCTGGTTGAGTACTCTGATATAACAATGTTATTTCACAGTCACAATCAAGTTGTTCCGCTCCCATCTCAAGTAATAATCCAGCCAAAAAGTTTGAGATATGAGGTAATACTGTTTCTCAGAAATATACTTCCCAATGTCAAAAGGCAAAGGATGAGATCCTGTGCCAAAAGAAGTGGTGTATTTAGAAGGGTCAGGAGAGCACTCGAAAGCTCTTTCCAGGAGCAAAATCCCTTGCAACAGGAGCAGAAACAACACTATGCAATTACCCAGCTAACATGACTTGTGCGGTTTTGCCCAGACCATTTAGCAGTCTTTCAAGCAATTTCCAGATGTGGTTCCCAAGAGCACTTTTAAAGGTCTGCATGGGTGCACCATATTATGCTGGATAAAAATGTGTAGTAATATGTCCAGCCTGGCTCAATTAACTTCAGTGCCAAAGAACTGTCACAAGCGTATTTTACTACTAGTTAAATGATAACCTTAGGTTCTTTGGATAACAGGTTGAAAGTTTTAGCCAGACCTTCAGCACCCAACTTACGCCAACAAAGTATTCTTACAGCCTGAAAATTGCTCATGGAAAATATGTAAAAAAGGGACCTTTAATTCCCCACCCCCCACCCCCCCATTTTACCACAATCTGTAGTGTACCTAGGGAAGAAAAAGTATAAACGTTGCTAGAGCGCTAAGTGTCACAGTTGTGACTTGAAGTCTTTTTACAGAGTAATTCATATCTTATCAAAGGATTGGCTCATAGATCAACACCCAAGATAACTGTTACCTTCTTATTTAATGTGTATTCATGCAGCCATATGTAGACACTTCCTCTCCACCCCCAAGGCTGTCAGCAGATGCACCCATTTAGCTGAAATACAGTAGCATTTCCACAAGTGCTGTACAATGAAAGCTTTTGTGTTCTTTGAGTGCTTGAAAAAGACTGTAAGACATTTTGGAAAAAAAAGAAAAGCAGCAATAAATTTTTCATAGAAAAATTCGTAATGAGTTCTGCTTGGTAGCTCTTAACATGGGTAATATGGATCTCACTTTATTCAGCAGCTCACTTCTAAGTTGTAAAACACCGTGTGTGATAGCAAATACCTGAATAAAGAAAGGACAGCAAAACCCATTCACATTCTGACAGCTCACAAGAAAAGCTGTGGTCCTGTCAATGCACAGGCTCCCAGCTACTCCCCTACCTCCGGGTCAGTACCTTACTGCTTTGTTGTGCTGGAAAAGATATATTCAACATTGCTTAATGCAAGATAGTCAAGAAGAAGAAGAAGTTTGAACAGTCTCTATGTCTGAAATTCCTTTCCCTCATGCTGCACATACATCATGCCATGATCTCATTTCATAGGCTTTGAGAACCAGGGAGGTTCAACTTTCACCTGAAATGAGCAACAAGAGGGAGTTATTTTGTTGTTATTTATACACCACCTTGATGAATTAAATCCCCCTGTGGAAAATTACAAAGGAAGATACACCCATAGGTTTTTCTTCATCTGCCTCAAGCATTTAAGCTGTGATTCTCCTAAAAGAGCTTAATAAAGACATACAACCAAATACTGATATAGAAAAGCAAAAGCCTAACAAAACCAGATGGCTTTTCATAGCTTTTACAGATGAGTCAGGGTGCATTTCATATAATGACAAATGGACAGAGCAGCCAAGTAATGACTTCTTTGTGCCCAGAATTCAAATGCTGGTCCTTTGAGGCTGTTTGTTCGAACACTCACATATGGGCTGCTCCTTTTGTCAGATGATTCTTTCAATAAAGCAGAGTGATGAAGAAAAAGGGAATATGTAAAATCCAGCAGCAAAGGGCAGAGGCAGACAGACAGGAGAAAAATACAGTACTGTACAAAAGAACATTTTTCTTAGCAACACTGACCACCACCCTTGTTTCTTGCCCATGTCTACCAATTGTTTTGGCTTTGCCATGGCTTTATTCATTCCCTGCCTGCTGCAGGTACCAGTTCTGCTTCTCTGTCTTTGCATGTCCTCTTTGGGCTGAAATTTCTTTGTCCATCCTTACATCTCAGATGCAAACACAAGTTCCTCAGGTCTTTGCCAAAAGGCCTGTTTTTTACTTATAAATCAATTTAATGGTGGTTTAATTATTCCTGGGGGTGTTAAAAGGAAACATTTGTGTCCTATGAGAAGTACTGTGGGTCTGGGAAGAGGCAAAACTAAAAGCTGAATCCTGGTCTATCTGAAGAAAATAACAGTAACTGGAAGCAACAGCTGAAAGCAGCTGACAGGACTCTGATTTTATTTATCCCTGAAAATTCAGAGAATAACTGCTTTCAGCACAGCTACTGCTTTGAATACATGCTGCCAGCTGGCAAGCTGAGTGGGCAATTCATTACATGAAGTTCTGGATTTCTTCTACAGCTTGACAAATGGAGCATGCATCGCGCAGCAGTGCCAGCAAACATAATTCCTCTTTTGAGGGGAAAGTACCTGTAACTTTATGGAAAGCAGAGGATTTGTGATTGAATTGGACTTTGCTTCGTACCCTCTCATTGCCTGCTCACAACACAGGGCTCTAGGACTTGGTTTGCATACAGGCTGTACGAGGGAGAAAATATAATTATCTTTACATCCACATTTCCTGCTAATCTAAATATGTCCTGACAAAGGCACTGGCACAATGATCAGGCAATTCAGATATTTTGTTATCCAGTTTGAGCATAAAATTGCTTTTTTTCCATATAGGGCTGTAGGCATGTAAATCTGTGACCTTTTGGAAAACATGGAAGTAAAAATCTTATTTAAAACAGTTGCATTTTTGAACCAAGAGGTCTTCAGCTTCTCACAAGCCTTGCAAACGCTTCTGTAGACAAAGGTGTTTCTTGCACCATGCTAAAATGTTAGGTTTGTGCTAAAATCAAAGTCAGTGGGAATTAATCTCTAGTTTTACATCCCATTATGACTCCAGGCCAAGTTCAGCTGAAGTCCCAAGTCCAAGACCTATCCAAACTAAGTAAAAAACTGCACTTGCAGCTTTCTGATGGTGTTTCCACAGGAGAAATCACAGCAGCAGTCCAACTTGCAGCCCAATCACAGTAAGACAGCCTGAGAAAGATAAAGCCACTTTCTCTGGATTTTTAGTTAGCAGGGACTTTCTACCTTTGAGAGACCCCTATCCACCCCCAAAAACACCAAAACAAACAACGCAACCACACACTAATTTCCTTTGCATTAAATTCAATTAATTTGCTTTTTTCCTTAAAGGCTAATTTTCTTAAAAACATGGCAATGGTGGTTAGAGCTAAAATTTTGCCTTTTCCTTTACTACCAGTCTGACTTGGGTCTGAGGAACAGCATCAAGGATCTCCTGAACTACGTAGCCTCTTATTATCAAATTATTCAACACTGCACTATCACCTGATGTGTTGAGCCAGTCCTAACAAGATCAAATCCATCTGGGACAGGGCAGAAGTGTGTAGGGACACCAGAGGAGGGAAAAAACAAGATGGTGAAATCTTCCTCTTCATATGAGCATAACGCATGGCTCAGATGATCCCTTTGAGCAGCTCAGAGCTAACGCATTAGGCTCTGCCCCCTGCCCTGGAGACCCACCATTCTGTCCCCAAAAACATGGGGAAAAGCTGGTGGTAGACTATAAAGCTGTCACTAATACACAGCTAGCACTTGTGGCTTCCCTGTCATTACAAAGAGCAAAACCCACCTTGCTCTCCCCCTGTTGCCAAAGGGAAGTTTGGCACCTGGTATCCATCTTTCATTGCTGATGTCAGCTGGGAAGAATATCAGCAGAGCCAGGATCAGCACAGCAGCAGTAACACAAATGCAAGGACTGGAGCATAGCACTGCTCAACAGCCCCTGTACTTGCTTCTGGGCAGTGTTGTTAGGGTTGCAAGCATGAATGCAAGTTGTAACTGCACAGGTACAGAGGGAAAACAGAATTGCATGTGATGAGACGGGAGCAGTTGAGCTTGGCACGACCATCTACGCAGTATATCTCAGAAGCAGAAGCAACAATGGAGTGGCATTTCAGAGCAGGGTCAGCTGCTGTCCTGAAAGCAAGCAGCACAAAGACAAGGGAGATTGACAAGAGGTGTTTCCACAAGCCGTTTGTTAACATCTCTATTCCCAGCCACAGCCAAGCAGTTTCAGGCATTGGACTGACTGAAGGCTGGCTTAAACTGAATAATTGTAACAGGAGCAAGGAATTGCCCATACCTCATTATCTGCCCCTGCTGCAACCATCACACACCTCCAGCTCATCAACACAAATGAGACGCACCCTTTTCTTCAACTGGAAAGGCGGTTTCTTCAGTGATAAAGTTTAACTGGTGCATTCATTTTGGAGTAGTAGAAACAAACCATACAGGAAAGAAAACAAAGAAAAAAAAAAAAGTCTCTAATGAGCAGTTTGTATTCCTGGGTGTGAAGGAGAATCGACAGCCCATGCCCAAGTAAGTGAAGTCCATCTGCAGTAGCATATTCTTAGTATCAAGTAACTCACATTGAAACTGAACTCATGGTTACAGAGTTCACAAGATGGTCTCTGCTGGTTCTAAACCCACCTTCAGCATAATAGACAGGAGCCGGCATACCACAAGCTACATATCATTCATGCTCTGTTTAGACTGCATCTTTACAGACAAATGGTGGATGCCAAATATCTTGAATAGCTGGATATACAAAATTACCCTGAACTGAGCACTTTCACAGCTTAAAGTCAGCAAATGCCAGCCTTGCTGCAAGACATATGCTAAGCACAATGCACAGAGTTACCAACTCTGTGGCAGTTGCACTGCAGTCCGTCCAACCAGCACTTGGAGCAGAAGCTGAAGCACTCACCCAGGCTGGCAGGTGTGAGCAGGACACAGACAAAGCATGTACTACATGCCCTAGCAAACCATGAAGTCTTCTGGCAAGACAAATGGAAATGCAATACCATTCCCTTCACACAAGGAATATATTTTCCTTCATGTCCACACAGAGAAGTGTATTTTCCCTCAGGTCCAGGATGGCAACACCGTTGCGATCCTGTCCATTACAGTACTGTCTCTGCTTCAACCTCCGTTTCAATGTTACTATATTTCATGGCTGCTGCTGCCTTCTTGCACCAAATGTTTTAGCAGTCATTTTGTAAGCTTTTTCATTAAGTACTTCTGTTGATATTGTAGGAAATAATCACACACTATTACCAGCCCTAGTCACAACATGCAGACATACACTTCTTTTTCCATCAACAAACTGATTTCATAGCAACAACAACATCTGCGCTTCAGCCTTTCAAACACAGGGACAATTACCATATCATTTCACCACTTGCAAGGGAGAAGGCAAAGAGGGGCCAGCTAGGCTGAGGATGCCAGACATGAGCAAAGTGAAGGGCCATCTCCTTCTGCAGAGGGATGGAGAGTCGCTCCCACCTTGTTCCCAGTCAGCTGCATGTCAGTGCAAGCAGCAGCACCCAATGCAGGGGGATTTGGATTTGATCCAACCATTCAAGACCCCAAATCCCATCAACAGCAAACGTAGATATGTTGCTTTGCTTCAGAGCCATGCAAGCACAAACTGTGCTTTATGCAGTATCATGTATGATAGCATGCACACGCACTGGAAAAAAACCTGACCCCAAAGCTCCTCTTATTTCAGGGGGATGAAACACTGTCAAATTACCACAGCTCAGTGATCTGCCACTCAGCACCTTATCTGTTAAAACCATCTGCGTGCACCGCCTCTGATCAAAAGAAAGCTGGGTAATTTCACATAGTGCAATTCTTGCTCATTGCAACTTACGCCATGGAAAATTGCCTCTCTCCGCTGCGAGCTCAGCATTCACACACAGGCAGCAACTGAGGCTCTGCTGACACACGATGACTTGTTAAACTCTAATTGCACATCTGCCTACTCTTAGAGCTACAATAGCTGTGTGCTCTCTGTTTTAACATTTGCGTTTATACATGCTTTTTAGTGCAGTGGGAAAGACAAGCTACGACGTTTGCTTTCTTTTTCCCCTCCCTAATACAGTGAGAGTTTCTGAAATCTTAGAAAAGCCTTGCAAAACCCCAGTTAATGATTTTCACTTTAATCAATAAGGTTCGGCAGAAAGGTACTCGAGCAAAACATCTTAATCCTCACATCTAATCTAATAGAAATGACAACTCCAGCTTTGCTTGAAAGGCACCACACAATTAGGCAGTCCCAAAAAAACATGTATCTCCATGTAACACAAAATATCAGTGTTCCCTTCATCCTTCCAAAAAAAAGTGGGGGCCAGATCTAGAAAGAAGGAAAAGCACCTTTTTGAGTCAGATGATTGATCACGAGCTATAGCTACAGAAAAACAAGTAATGCAGATTTTACAGAGCAGAAAAAACCATTGACACCCCAACCTGTCTATCTGTTATGGGCTGAACATGTTTGAGTTGACCCACAACTGGAGTCAGAAATCTGCTTAGGCCCCCACCACCTCCCTGACAGGTAATGTCACTCTATCCCTCCATGGCTGTTCCACCACACCAAGACACCAGCTTTGTCCCAAGCCCACCAAACCCTTCTCATATTAACAGGTAGGACTTACCCACAAAACTCTCCAGAACCACCTACCCTTCCCAGGTCTTCTAATTCCCACTCACCATTCAAAATATCCACAGGCCCTACCTACACCAAAGAAATATGGCTGTAGAGATATTCCCCTTTCCTCCAAGGAGGAAAGTTTCCCTTTCCCTCCACCAAGACAGCTGCAGGCCTGCAGAGACCCTCCCATCTCATTCTTTATCTGAAATAAGTATGTCCCTATAGTTTCCTCCTACATAATCTACTCCCAAGAGTATCTAAATTTTCCTGACATTATCTTGCTTATACTCTAATTTTCTTACCCCTACTCTCCCAGTGGAATAGAGTTAAAGTAAAAGAAAATTCCTTCCCAGACTCAGCTCCCTTTTTGACCCTCTCCCATCCTTTTAAACATACCCCCAAGAGATGGCAGGCCTCAAGTCTTTACCCCTCCTGAGCTGAAATTTTTCATAAAGTCTTTCAGGCATACAGATTTTCCTAAATTCCACCAGTTTTTCAAATCTGGCCATCCCAAAAGAGTGGCCCAAGACAGTTTCCTGAGGAAACCTCATCCAAACCTCCGTCAGATATTTGTAGATCAGATGAAGGTGAAAAGACTCCTGCAGACACACTGCAAGGTCCCAGCCTGTGAGTCCCCCCTTGCACAGGGTGCTGTGCATACCAGTGACTTCACCAGGAGGTCCCACAGTCGGAAAAGGGATAACAGTTTACTGATCACACTCTCTTACACAATATCTTCTCTTTTCAAATTAACTGCTCCTGCAAACTCTCTTGTCCTGTCTTAACAAGCTTCAAGTTTTAATGAAGACAGGAATTTTCTCAGTCATTATTTTCCTTTCCTGATCATTCAGGTTTTTCACCCTACAGCTCCCTGTTAAGCTAAATCCATGCATTCATGCAGTAAACAACCCTCTAACCAGGTCAATGCGCATTATTCATTAATTATTCCAGAGCTCTGATGCAGTCACATTGATTCACTTTTCCTCCCATTTTCTGTCTCCTTGCTCCCTTTTTCAAGCAAGGAAAGAATAGCTCCCATGCTGCTGGTCACCCATTAGTGACTCCTTGGTTCTCCATTGCAAGACCTGTGTAGCTTTGCCTTGTAACAGAAGCAAAGCCAGCTTCTGTTCCTGGCCTCCTTCCAGTGAACCTTAGCAATCCCACTTGGGAAGCCAAGCTCTTCATCCTCAGTGGACCCGTCAGGGCTGGATCACCGACTAATCATTGCCTACCTCCATGGTTGCTGGTACTTAAAAATACATCCTTCTGCCATTGTACTTTGCACATCAAATCACTTTCTGATTTCTTGTTAATCATTTATCATCAATATTGTGATTTCTTAGACCACTGACAACACAAGGAAACCCAGCATCCAATACAGGCAGTAAAAACAAAGTACTAATTTGAAAACAGCAGTTCCAGGGAAGGAAAGACTGGAGAAGAAAAAGGGTGAAGAGCACAGCAGACAAGCACAAGCCAGATCCTTGAGGAAAAAAAATAGGACAAAATGTTTCTATGCCAATGCAGTGTTTTCCTGTTCAATGAAAACTCCAGCTGTGAATTTAGTTGTCTGACACATCTGAACTAAGCCCTCAGAGTGCTTAGCTGTCCCATGCTGTGTGCTTCCACACAAACTCATCGTAAGAGAACAAGTGATTGAAGCCATTTCTAAGAATGCAGTGGCCTTTTGAGTACAGAAGTGACCTGAATTGTGCAAACAAAAGGATGGTCACCACCAGAGTGGTGACCACCAGTTTTAAGTTTTCTTCTCAACCCTTCATCTTGAAGTTCAAGCAGCAATCATCTCGAAAGTCACAAAAATAGGCCAGTCACTGAATCCCAATTATAACCTTAAACAACTGAGCATTTACTTGGGTTTGTATTTCACTTCAGAAATAGCATTCCTTGACTTTGTCCTCAGCACTTAGTTTCAGCTTGCCAAAGGAGGGTCTAAGTTTGCACATTAGATTTTGAATTCAGAGTGGAGCAACCAATAATACTTGAACATATTCATGGTCCCATTCACTTGCCACCTTTTTCTGCCCATCAGCGTGAAAGATAACATGAGAGAAAGCAAAATATTGCTGGTGTAGAAAAAACTAAATTAGAAATTTAAAAGAATGAGAAAATATTACAAGCCATCAAATCCCATGTCATTCAGGTTTGCATCTTCCAGTTCATGAAGATTTACACTGAAAAGGATAAGTGTTCCTTGAAGAGTTTGTATTTATAATTATATTGTTGGGGGTATGAAGGTGAGACTAAAGGAAACAAGCAGTGTAGGATGGAGAGATACAGAAGACTAAAAGATGAGTCTAGGGGCAATTCTGAAACATATGTTACTGGAATGAGGCCAGAGGATGAGAGCCGGAGTTGACAAACCACTGCTTAGGAACACCTGAGGATGCCAAATTTAGACATATACCTCACTGGAACCTGAGATCGCCCCACTCTCAAAACAGCCTCCTGATGGTCTCCTTCAATCACACTGCGAGGGTAGCTCAGATGAATAGCAGCTGCTATTATTGCTGGATATAAAAGAAAAAACAAACAAAAAAAGAATTTCCAAAGCCTTGAGGGGAAGGGAGAAAAAAGGTGCCCTAACTCCTGATGTGATGAAGCTGCCATGCCACCATTACTTTCCAGGAGAGAAATGAGCCAGACAGTTTGCTGCTTTGGTTTCAGCTGGTTTTCACTGCTCAAAGCAAGAGTACCCCAGGGTTGTCATCTCATCAGTTACCACTCTGCGCTCCCTCCTAAAATGACTCTAAGCCAGCAACTGTGATCCATTGCTGAAAAAGCAGCTTACTGCCATTTGCCACCGGTGCTTACCCTTAATACGTAGCTGATAAAATAGAATCATAGAATCATAGAATAGAGTTGGAAAGGACCTTAAGATCATCTAGTTCTAACCCCCCTGCCATAAGCAGGGACACCTCACACTAAACCATGCCACACAAGGCTCTGTCCAACCTGGCCTTGAACACTGCCACAACCTCCCTGGGCAACACATTCCAGTGCCTCACCACCCTAACAGGAAAGAATTTCTTCCTTATATCCAATCTAAACCTCCTCTGTTTAAGTTTGAGCCCATTACCTCTTTTCCTGTCACTTGTCCTGTCCCTAATGAATAGTCCCTCCCCTGCATCCCTATAGCCCGCCTTCAGATACTGGAAGGCTGCTATGAAGTCTCCACACAGCCTTCTCTTCCCCAGGTTGAACAGCCTGTCTTCATATGGGAGGTACTCTTCTTATGGGAGATGTCTTCATATGGGAGGTGCTCCACTCCCTGATCATCCTCGTGGCCCTCCTCTGCACTTCTTCCAACACCTCCATGTCCTTTTTATGTTGAGGACACCAGAACTGCACACAATGCTCCAGGTGAGGTCTCACAAGAGCAGAGTAGAGGGGCAGGATCACTTCCTTCGACCTGATGGTCATGCTCCTTTTGATGCAGCCCAGGATACAGTTGCTTTCTGGGCTGCAAGCGCACACTGCAGTCG
>NDXB01011115.1:44558-56299 GCA_002631895.1 Agapornis roseicollis
GAGGGGCAGGTTCCTTCGACCTGATGGTCATGCTCCTTTTGATGCAGCCCAGGATACAGTTGCTTTCTGGGCTGCAAGCGCACACTGCAGTCGGCTCATGTTCATGTTCTCATCAACCACCACCCCCAAGTCCTTCTCCGCAGGGCTGCTCTGGTAGCCAACTCCTTGAAAATGCTTCATCTCCTTATACATTCTGTTTTTTTATTGTACTACTTATACATCTTCTGCTTTGACCATAACAGCATAGCAACCAGATGAGACTCTGGATATCATGCATCTTTCTCTGCCATCTGCAAGACATAATCTCACCTTGCATTTCACTTGAAGCTTCTTCTGCAAGTTGACATTTTGTCAGCTTCAGAAAACTATGTGCTCTTGCTGGCCCTGCAGCCTGTTGGCCCCATTCCCCTCTCTTTGCCACACACTCCATTCCAGACTTGCTGCTGAGGAGCTCATCTTAAAGGAGCTCACCCTGATTTAAAAATTACACCAGCTTGATTTTCTGCCAGCTACAATAACCTGTCAGCCCATATTCTTCTCTTGTACAAATTTTTTTTTGCATTCATGCACAACAGGGGGTTTTTAGCTCCAGAGCAGTGCTAAACACACCTCTCCTGCTGTAATTTCTTGGCCTCTCCATGCTAAAGAGGAAGGTGCTGATCATATATTTTGCTTTCACCCCCAAGGCATAAGCACAGATTCTGTTTGATGGAAGCACTGACCTCCTGTCCAGTGCAGGTAACACGATTCAAGTCACTTCTGAAATCCTTCTTTCTAACTTGCTGCAAGAAAGGTTGATTAAAAATCAAATTAAGATTCTCTGTGGGGTTAAACTCCAGCATTTTGTCTAAATTCAGTAATGACCTCTTTCCTGCAGGCTTTTCTTTTTTCCTGACACTTGATATCAGTAGCAGAGACTTCTCTTGGCTTGTTATTTCAGATGGGCTGGGACTGGAACATCTATCCTGCCTGGTGCCCTTGAGTACTCAATAAATTAAATAGCAGATATACCTTCATGTAGTCTGAACACGAGGGAACCACACTCATTTTATATTTTTTTTTCTTCAAGTATTGCCTTCCTGCACTTGTAGAATGATACTGCAGCATCAAATGACTATATAACAAGTGCTGTGATTACTTCATTGGGAGAGACTGCAAAGCCAGCCTCAAATAAAGACATGTCATTTTGGCATGCTTAGATTGATAATAAACCACACGTTAACATGAGCACTGCTTCCCTATAGCAGTGCATTTTAGCAGCATTGCTAAATGCTGGGTGACAGGGGCTGGACAAATAAAGAGCTCAGACTGCTTTAGAGAATTTGCAATTAAATTTATGTATAACTTGAAATTCAAACCCTTGTGCAGACCCTGCTCTGGTTCTCACCAATTGTTAGCTCTTCCTTGATGATGAGATGACCAACTTAAGCAAACATCATAGCCATAGCACAAAAGCACATGCAAATGCTGGCCATCTGCATTATGTTGGTAACAAGGAGGATTTTTAAGCCATCCTACCTTCTCTTCTTTAAGACTTTCTGACAACACCAACCAAGCAATGCTAACACAGCACCAAGCTACCCTGGGGCGCAGATCTTTGTCTTCTCTAATTCTCAACTACTATCAGCACTCACTCATCAAAAACCTTTCACGTCTGGAGTCTCAGAAAGCCTTTCCCTGCCTCTTTTGAAGACTACTTTGGGGATCTGCAAGATCTAGTGCTACAAAAGCATCTGAACTAACCCACAAATAGTGTCAGCAGAAGTTGGCTGCCTACTTGCATGGATGTGGCACCAATATTTTTAATGCTATCAGTGCAGGATTGCAGACTGACCCAGGGAAACACCCACTTACATGTATGACAGCAAATCATGGGACAGTCAGTGTTTTTACCCCAGAGCTTCTGTGACATGAAGGATAAAATGGATTGTCTTTTACTCCCAAAGACTCACCAAAATTAAACCAAAAACTCTATAACAACTAGATATCTATAGAGTCTAGAGAACCACTAAAGAAACCATAAATGTCTCCACAAACAGAGAATGAGAAAAGGTACCAAGTCAATTAATAGTGAGGGAGGGATCTTAATCAGACACTGTGGGAGCTGAAGCCCCTTCTCACTTCACTAGGCAAACTCCTTAAGCTCTTGTCTTTGTTGCCCGGTCAAGGCTTGTCCATCTCCAGTGCACTGGATCAGGCTGTTCCTACAAGTCCCACAAGCAGAGGGGTGGAGGTATACGTTCGGGTGCATGTGTAAAAATATGTTTGAAAGCCATCAAAATCCTTCCAGGACAGACAGCATTGTGCAGCACATTATGTTTAGGATAGGAATTATTCTTGATGCACCCAGCCCAGGGCAGAACACAGAGCAGCTACAGGCTCAAGGCACAGCCAACATACAAATCCATAATCAAGAACAACAAGTGAAAGGCATGCTTAATTAGCCCCCAAACCCACCATTCTTTTTTATTTATTTCCTGTGTATTGTAACACACGTTGATACACTGGTAAACTGGAAGTATTAACCCTGGGTCAAATGTCCCTCAGGTTTTGTGAAAATAGTAAATAAGCAAATATGTGAACTGAATAAACAGCTACCTGCAGGTAAGTATGGACTGCATGTGCATGGGTGGCTGGAAATTCTTGCTTGGGAAAAAACAGTTCACATTTTCTCTCTGACACCCTCAGTAATGTCACAATAATCAAATCTTAAGAAAAAAAGAAAAAATAAAAAAAAAAAGAAGAAAAAGAGGCAGTAAATCTCTCACATGTGTCTTAGTTATAGCAGGGAACCTGAACAACCAGTAGCAGCCTTGCAAAAATTGGTATTTCTATTCAGAATCATCAGTCACCATCACAGCCTGTAATCAGAAGAGATTTGGAAGAGATTTCCTGGACCAGATATTCTATATAAAAGCAGGTTCATGCCCTATGGATTCATGATTGCAGAGAACGACGAGTGAATCAGTAACTGCTGGCCACTTGTTTTAATGTCTTTCCTATCATATTTCTGTCTTTCTTTTTTCCCCTCCTCTGGAAAACTGCTTACACATTAACTTTTTAATGATTTAACAAGACTTCTTTTGTTGTGCCATCCATCACAGATGGTTATCAAAAGGAATTGGAAATCTCAGAGGCATGAGATCAAAGCAAAGGAGCTTGCCCCAAGAAGCACCACATGAAAATCCTTCTTGAAGCAGCACACCCCAACCAAACTATGAAGGCCTGGGGAAAGCTGAAATCCACAGGTAGCAAACCAAGCTGCCAACATCATTTTTACTTGATGCTGAGCAGCATAAACAACCCATATTTTTCCCCTTCCTGATGCATCAGTCACTTGGCAGAATTACAAGCCATTAACAAGACATTATTGTATATTTTTAACACATCTCAATACATCAGTGCATTTCAAGGGACGAGAGGAAAGCTCACATGCTAACACATGGCAATGGCAGAGGGCAGTAGGAGGCTGCAGGCTGACATGTGCTGCCAACCCTAAGGAAAATAACAGAAGAGCTGCCATGAGAGCCAACAAAAACAACTGGAAAGTTATTTCCATTAATACACCAAAATCAGTGTGCACTGAGATAGTATAACAGGATTTGCATGACAGTGCAACAGTTCTGGCTGTGGGAACCAACAATACCAAGTTTGAGCTACCTCATTAGAACTGTTTGCTCAAAAAAAACACCTTTGAGCAGGAAAATTTTTCCCATTAACTTTTCCCCTCTCACTCTCTTCCTCCCCCCATGAAGTTTCAGTTTCAACAAATCAGGTTTTTCTGACAGTTTGACACAGCTGAAATGGTGAATGGTTTGTTATCTGCTAAATCCCTGTGGAAAGCTTTAGGCTAAGTATGTTACCGCAGCTCAGAGCACATTCACAGTGCATATTTCTTGAGACATTTTCCACTAAAAAGGCTGTTCCTTCCATTTGCCCAGAACTATTAGAAACCCCAGCTTATCCAGCTGCAAAGACAAGAAGCTGTATCCATAATTGCTTTTTGCAGAGCAGAAAATGGTATAACCTAACATGACGCATCACATACTTTCCAATTGCAATAGCAAAAATAAAGGTTTATCACCCAGGGTAGACTAACAATGACTATGTCTACATTGCTAAAGGCATTTGCCCTAGGAAGCAATCTCTGGTGACACATTAAATGTAGTGATTTACATCATCACAGCTCAGACCTGGTTTTTCCTGAAACAATGCACAGCACTTGCCTGGACCCCATGTAGCACCCCCATGGTGCCTGTAATTATGATACTTTTGTAATTATTTCATTGTAATACCTACTGTTAAAGCAAGGTCTATATTTCAGGCCATCATGACGGGGTTTTGAAAGCACAAGACAAGATTGAATTGTTAGACATTGTAGGAGGCCCTACCCTGCTGGGGTAGTGTCAGAAGACTGAGGTGACAAGGTGGAGCTTGGTGTTCATGCTGCCATGGTGTTCCTAGTGCCCAGGGTAACAGCTGGTTTGAATCACACCTCAAAAAGCAGTGTACATACCCACAGGATGATTAAAGTATAGGTGCTCCAAGAGCAAATTAGGGAGATAAAGTTTATGCACCATTGCTACCCAAGAGTAGGGCTAGAAGCTTCTTAGTAGATGAAACTAACACAATCAAACCTGGTTTCCAACCACACCTTTACACATATGCAGAGACACAGACTCCAGCAGCAGTCCCACAAGCTACGAGCATTGTAGTCAACAACACATTGTATGTGTTCTCATGATCCCTTGGTGGGGTACTAACAGTGAAACAGAAGGTTTTGTTACCTGTGTTAGTAAACTCCTCTATTTAGAAACTCTACAATTTTCACATTCTTATATAGTGAATTTGGAGGTCTCATTGCAGAGTGATGGGGTCTTTTACCAATAAGAGGATTTACAGAAAAGTAAACTGAGGGCATGCAAATTGAGGTGTTGATGTAGTACATTAAGATACAGTATATAGGCTTAAATTCTATTTTAGTTACGTAAAAGATATCATTATTGAAGTCAAAGGAATCACATGGAAAACTGGTACAAGACTTCAACACTGGCGGGAACAGAGCAACAGCAATAATATAGCACTTTTGTCAGTAAGGCCTGTTTTGCTAAAGGTATGAAGCATTTAATAATTAAAAGACAGATTTTTGCTTACCATATCAAGAGAAGATCCTTATCTTCAGTGAGCAGCTGCTGCTTTTTCATAAAGTGACTCTCCGACAGAAATAATACAGCAGACTGCTATTGCTGGGAACAGCCTAATGTCTGTGAAGTTTGTGGACTGGCAAACACAGCCCTATTCTGCTAGAATTTGAATCACCAATAAACCAAATTACCCATCTCCAGTTTTATGAGAACTGCAAGTTAAGCCAGGCTCAAAAAAGATATGCGCAAAAACAAAACCTGGTTGCACAGATGGTTTCATTTTAATGAAATGTTCACCTGCAGATGTCATTTTTTCCCCATCAAGAGATTTTCTTCCCCCATATCTTCTCATGCTCTGCATTAATATCTTTGACTCCATGCTTACACTCCCCAAAAGTGAAGTATACAGCCCACTCAGAAATAAACGCGATGACCACATAATGATACCTACAGTAAGGATAAGCAGAAACCATAGCTAACAGCACATATCTTCATCTGGCATAACCTAGCATTTTAATGCCTTCTGCTGTGCTGTACCAAACCAGTCTCTGTGGAACTACACTGCCAAACATACTTGAATTTCGGCTATTATTTTACACCTGACCAGCTCCATGACACAGAGATGTTTATCGTTGGTCAGCAGGTTAGTGGAGAAGCTCAAGGGACACATGTTCCAGATCCTCTAGAAAAACTGTTTGGGTGCACCTGATAAACACAGACATATCTGCCCTGTGTTTTCTGTGAATTCAAGGTAGCTTGATGCAGGCAAATAAAACTGTTGGTGCTCAAATTTTAGTAACCAAAAAGCAAACCACACTGAAACACAGCACACACAGAACTTAAGGAAAAAAATGCAGCAGAAATAGGTGGACTACAAAATGTGCCTGGGAATAACATTCTTCACTGTATCAAAAATTCAAGATTTCCTTCCTAAAGAGGCAGGGTAATGAGCCTTCAAATATTACCTATTCCCCAGCAGTGCAGGCTCTAACCTCTAATCCTACAATTACATTATTCCTCAAGTCATGTTGATTCACATTTTTTCATGTAGCTTTCATTATAGGCTTCTTTGATGCAGGAAGTGGAGAACAGGCTTAGAGCACCAAGCAAGCCTTTGTGAAGTCTTTAGCAACAGAAGTGGGGTGCAGGAATAACCTCAAGGTTTGAATGTCATTCCTGAAGCACCCTAAACACAGAAAATAGTACAACAACTGAGGTGCCCTACCAAGTGCCCCAGCAGGTCTTTTGTTGGGCTAACACAGCAGCTCACTGGACCTGTGTTGGCTCTCAGCAGGGCCTGGAGCAATGAGGAGTGAAATGGCCTGAGAGAAATTCAGGTTGATGCTCAGAAGTAGTAGCAGGACTTTTGTGGGGAGCTTCAGCAGTTTCCCATACCCCTGCCTTCCTGAGCAGTTATACAACTTCATGTAAGCCTGGTGGAAGCAGCATCATGGCTCTTTAGCACGGTCATGCAAATATTAACAAAGAACACAGATCCTACTTCCAGGACCTGGAATGGCATTGCAGAAAACAACTAATATCCACATAGAGACCCTTCTCAACCCACTAGTCATGACCTCCCAGGATCACACTCGGTTTAGGAGGAGAATGCTGGTGAAAGACACAGACGGCAGGAACAGAGACCAACTACCCCCTGCAGCAAGCACAGCTGTAACTCTTAGAGCTGGAACACCAAGATACTGAAACAGAGGGGTTAGAGGGGAGTCACAAGGATGACTAGATGTTTATGAAAAGTAGGAAAATTTCTTTTAGAGAGAGGAACCAGAGGTGTATTAACTAAGGAAAGATTGAGATCATAAGATGTGATGAAGATAGTGTTGATTTTGTTGCAGTTCATACAGGGAGGGGTCATTAAGCCTGTCACCTACAGAGTTCAGACTAGATGATATCTAGATGATATCTAATTTATGTTCTGTGAATTTAAAAAGTGATGTTACTGTCAGAATTACAGGAAATTAATTACTGTCTCCAAACTCCTTACCACCTGTGAAATACTTTATTGGCAATTGGCTTAACCTGTGATTAAACAGTCTCCCAAACTCCACCATAGACCTGTGGTTTCTGATGATCATTGTCTGCTTCATGATCACCACCACAGGCAAAGAGCATCCATCATGCTGAACCTTCCTACAAAATAAAGTTTATTGAACAATGTGGGGTAATATGACATAGAATAGAAAATTTCAGCTTTTTCTTCTCATACAAATTTTTCTTAGGTGTTTTATATAACTTGATATCAAGTATAAGAAAGCAAAAAGTCCTCTTTATTTTATTTCAATTTTACTAAGATTTCATTGGAGTTGGAAGGTTTCTATAAAAGCTTTGAATCTGGGGAAACAATGTTTTCCAAGGAAATGGTTGTAGCAAAGAGCACATCAAATTCTTAATAACATCTTGTCATGGTTTTTGCTGTGTGCTAAGAGAATATTCAATGAAATACACAAGTGTAGATGCAGAAAGTCAGCTTCTAGGACTTGGAAGCTATGGCACAGACTCCAAAAGCTGTAACATGCTGGTAAAAGCAGAAGATGTTAACTTGCATTATGCCTCTGTCTCCTTGAAAGCAGTTCAACAGAATTTAAAGCCCCGTTAGAAAGTGGGTCAATTTCCTAAGGCCAGAGCATAGAGAGGAAGCAACTTGTCAGCTTTTGTATTTCAACATTTTATGGGTCAAACCTGTTTCCAGTGTCTCTCTCATCTAGAAATTAACACCACAGCTAAACTTTACGCTTTTGCTACCCAGCACTGGTTAAACAGGTCAGTTCAAAGTTACCTCCCCACTAATGAAGTTAGTATATTTCCCCACTTCTCATGGATTTTGTGTCCCTCAGCCTGACTGGGGAAGGGAGATTTAGATCTCAGGTCTGACCCAGCATAAGTATAATTCCTTTAATTCCATACTTTTACTGGCAAAAATTACCACCAAGTCCTCTAACAAAATCCTATATATTGTACTTTATCCAGATGCTGTTGCATACAGCCTAACAGCTTACACATGACTGAAGAATAATTATGTCTTGGATAAAGTATACTTTAAAAACAGATTTTTCTCTAGCTCTAGGAAGACATCAATAGAGGCCAACACTTATTCTAGCAGTTAGACGTATTTTTTTATTAGAAAATAGGGTTTAATTCGTGTTTGAATTTTTATTGATGCAGCTCCCCACTACTGATTCTTTTTCTTTTGTTTTTACTTCATTAAGACAACTTTAGGAGACAATATATCCTCACCAGGAAGTAACTTAAACAGATCAGGTTACAGTAATCTCCTTTTCTGATGGACTACACAGGTTGCATTTCTGAGGTCTCTTATTATAATGCATCCTCCACAGTCCCAAGGTTATTCTGTGGATCTTTTTGCTTTTTCTGCCAATTTTTCAATTCACTTAAAAAAATTGAGTCATTATAATTAAGCACTATATCATAACATTGGTCCAACCAATGCCTTTTTGGAGGATGATTTTCAGTATTGAGAGGACTGCTCAGGCAGGAGGACAAGTCTGACTTTACAGAACAGTGCTTTTGTGAGCTTTAATTCCTGCAGAATCACCCAAAATCAGGCCAAAGGGTAAAAAAAGTCCAGTCTGGCCTTCCCAATGAGGAACTACTCAATACAGAACTCTGATTTTCAAAACCTACAAAAATGCCAGAGAGGCAAGTGTTTTTCCAGCAATGGTTCAATGTCCAAGTGGAAATCAAAGACAAGTGGTGTTCTTCAGAAGTTGGTATTGGGACTGGTACTGATGGTGACATGAACAGTGGAATGTAGCATGCCCTCAGCAAGTTTGCCAATGACACCAAGCTGTGCAGTGTTGTCAACATGCTGGAGGGAAGAGATCCAGAGGAACCTGGGTGGTGGGACAGTGCCAACCTCATGAAGCTTGATAAAACCAAGTGCGAAGTCCTGCACCTGGGTCAGGGCAATTCCAAGCACAGGTACAGGCTGGATGGAGAGCAGATTCAGAGCAAGCCTGAGGAGAAAGACTCAGGGTGTGTTTGACAAAAAGCTCAACATGAGCCAGCAGTATGTGCTTACAGCCCATGTCCTGGGCTGCATCCCCAGCAGCATGGCTAGAAGGTCGAGGGAGGTAATTCTCCCCCTCTACTCTGCTCTTGTGAGACCCCATCTGCAGTACTGCATTCATCTCTGGGACCCCCAACACAAGATGAGTGTGCACCTGTTGGAGCAAGTCTAGAGGAGCCCATGGAGGTACTCAGAGGGCTGGAGCACTTCTGCTCTGGAGACAGGCTGAGAGAGCTGGGCTTGTTCAGCCTGGAGAAGGCTCCAGGGAGGCCTTAGTGCAGCTTCCAGTGCCTAAACGGAATGACAAGAAATCTGAAGAGCTTTTTACAAGGGCATATAGTAACAATACAAAGGGGAATGGCTTTAAACAGAAATGCCTAAATGCCAGATGCACAGATCTGAAACCAAGAGCGGATTTGCAGTAGGGAGAGGCTTATGTCAACTAAGAAAGAAAAAACATAGAAGAAATTGTCTATCACTCAGACTTTAGATTGCTAATACTGGACTACATGTAGGCAGCTTTTCCAAATAAAGATTGAGCACAAAAATCCATTTCACTTAGGCATCTAAATCATCATATTTAGGTGAAGACAAATGGCTCAGTGTCCTGGTTTGAGCCCAGCTGGTAACTCAGAACCACGCAGCCGCTAGCTCACTCCCCACCCCTGGAGGGATGGGGAGGAGAATCAAAAGAATGTAACTCCCATGGGTTGAGATAAGAACAGTCCAATAACTAAGGTATAAAACAGAATCACTGCACCAGTAATAATAACAATGATAAGAGAAATAACAAGGGAAGAGAATACAACTGCTCACTAACTGCCAACAGCCCAATCCAATCAGTGATCCAGCTCTTCCGGGTAACTGCCCCCAGTGTATATATTGAGCATGGCATGCTGTGGTATGGAATACCTCTTTGGCTAATTTGGGTCAGGTGTCCTGTCTCTGCTGCCTCCCAAATCCCCCTGCTCCCTGACAGAGCATGAGACTCGGAAAGTCCTTGGTCAGAGTAAACATTACTTAGCAACAACTAAAAACATCGGTGTTATCAGTGTTCTTCCCAGGCTTAAAGTCAAACAAACACTCACTGCACCAGCTATTAAGAAGGAGAAAAATGACTGCTACTGCTGAACCAGGACACTCAGTTTTCTGCTCAGTTGCTGGAAACAGCAAATCACAGTGAAAGCAGATTAGAGAAGGGGAAGAAAACAAAAAAGAAATGAAAAAAAGGAGCTTTCTGCTTCACTATATAAGCATCAAATTGCACCTGCCAAAAGCTTCAGAAGTTCTGCATTTCGTCACATGGATTCAATGGACTTTGATTTTTACCTACTAAGTAGTCTGCATTTGCAAATTGTTCCTAACTAGCAAAGCATCACAGTCTTGGAGGAACAGATGAAGATCAACAAAGGCAGCCGGACAACTGGCAATTGATATTTTGTAATGAAAGTTTGAGGATACACAAGAAGCACGTGAAGCCCTCTGAAAACCCAAGTGTTTTAGTGTAAGAAACAAATCTTGATGCTGGCATCCCACAGAGTGAGACATCATATTTGTTCCCTAAAATGTCAAACTGTATTCTAAGCACATGTTCCTGCATGGAAACAAATGTACATATATCCACACATGCCAGATTGCAGCATGCAAGTTAAGATCATAAAGCTACTAGCAACTAAAAATGTCTATTTGAAATGGAAATATCTTTTAAGTATCTGCTCCATACTGGCCCAAATGTAATAACAGTTTTCCAAAGTAAGGCTTGATTACTTCTGTAAAAGGAAAATACACAGCAGATTTGTTTACACTACTTGAGATAGACCATTTCTTTTTTAGAAATGGGAACTAATGCATCTGTTGAATGCAGATGCAAAAACATTTGCAGTATCTCTAAGCTCTAACTCCTCTATTTAGCTATGCAAATAGGCATTTGAGCTGCGTATCTTGCACATACAAAGGTATTTACATATATACTTTCTGCTTAAGTAAACTCAGTGCTCAGATTAATATATATTCCCAGTATGCAGCCCAGAAAGCCAACCATACCCTGGGCTGCATCAAAAAGAGCGTGACCAGCAGGTCAAAGGAGGTGAACAGGGGTAGAGCAGTTGACTTCATCTACCTGGACTTGTGCAAAGTGTTCAGACACAACATCCTTGTCTCTAAATTGGAGAGACATCTATTTGATAGATGGACCACTCAGTGGATAAAGAACTGGCTGGATGGCCGCACGCAAAGAGTTGTGGTCAATGGCTCAGTGTCCGGCTGGAGGCCAGTGACAAGTGGTGTCCCTCAGGGATCGGTGTTGGGACAGGTCCTGTTTAACATGTTTGTTGGGGACATGGACAGTGGGATTGAGTGCGCCCTCAGAAACTTTGCTGATGACACCAACCTGTGTGGTTTGGTGGATATNGATCGGTGTTAGGTCCTGTTTAACATGTTTGTTGGGGACATGGACAGTGGGATTGAGTGCGCCCTCAGAAACTTTGCTGATGACACCAACCTGTGTGGTTTGGTGGATATGCTGGAGGGAAGGAATGCCATCCAGAGGGACC